>JASDQU010229828.1:22274-33722 GCA_032191745.1 Picea mariana | reverse complement strand
CTGCCCTTCCTAGAATTCCTATGGTTTTGTGAGTCCTTTCCTCTATCCTTTTGTCTTCCCCTGTTCCCCATGTTCAATGCATTACCTGATGTCTCACTTGTGCTTTTTCGTCGCATTTCCTCGCTAAGGATAACACCAACAACATAATCAAATTTAATTTTTTTTGAGCTAGATACAAAGTTACTTACAACCATGACCAAGCCATTCCAATTTTCTGGCAATGAACACAATATTAGAAGATCCTTGACTTCATCATCAAAGTCCACTTTTACAGAACCTAGCTGATTAGTAACTGTATTAAATTCATTTAAATGATATGCAACAGACCCACCTTCTGACATCTTCATATTAAATAATCTATTCATTAGAAATACCTTATTGGACGTCGTGGTTTTTTCATACAGTTTATCCAATGTGTCCATAAACTCCTTCATTGTCTTTTCTTTCAAAATATTAAAAGCCACTGACGCTTCCAGGATCAACTATATCGTTCCTAGTGCCTTTTTGTCAAGAACCTCCCATTCTTCATCCTTCATGGCTGTCAAATTCTTTTCTATTCCACCCAATGGTAGGAATAGATCCTTCTAATATAAATAATCTTCCATCTGCATCTTCCATAAGTGGTAGTTTTGGCCATTAAATTTCTCAACCCTAAACTTTCCATCTTTTTCCATTTCTCCCACTCGAACCAAGAACCCTCTTTTCCTGCGAGTTACCTTTAGCTCTTTTACCAGTTGTTAAAAAAATAGGATCACAGAGAAATAAAATAAAACAAATGTGGAAATAAAACACAAAAGATACATAATACAATAGAGACACAAATATACGTGGTTCACCCAGTGTGGACTATGTCCACTATTGCTAGGTCCTTCCTTTATTACTATCTAGTAAATGAAGTGATACAATCTATATTACACCTGCTATAACTTCCTCTTCTTTCTCTCACAGTCTCCTAAGTCAGAATACAATATTCAAAAAAATGATACAGAGCCACAATACATTTCCCTCATAAAAGAGGGTTTCCTTCTAGGGAAAAGAACCCTAACATAACTTCTACCATCAAATCTGCAACCTTATAATGAACGGTTTAGATTTTCTATGAAATTACAATATACATTTACAAGGAAATTTTTCCTTCGGGGGCTTCACCCCCAAACCCCCCAGTTGGGGGGATAGCCCCCTCAGCCCCCACAGGGTGGGTAACCCCCCTCTACACTCCCCCATGTGGAGGAGTGTACATTCTTTCAGGGTGTAAATTATTCCTGGGGTATAAACACGGTTGAAAATAAAGACCACTGAATCAAGAAGATAATCAGGCTCCACAACCAACAATCTCCCACTTGGAGACTGATCTCAACAACTACATCGTTTTTGTATCTGTTGGACTATGATCCTTCTTGGACCTGGAAAATTTATCATCTTCATATTCATTCTTGAAGACCAACTGAAACTGAGCAGGATCTCACTTTGTCCCTGGTTACTCCCTTAGTTAACATGTCTGCAGGATTCTGGCTAGTGTGTATCTTTTCCAACTTCAAATGTCCATCTTCTAAGATGGATCATGTTAAATGGTACCTGAGATGTATATGCTTAGTCTTCTAATGGGAGGTTGATTTAATTGCAAGATGAATGCCACTCTCATTTTCATAGTACAACCTTCTATTCTCTTGCTTCTTTCCCAATTCCTCCATAAACCTCTGTAACTAAACCATCTCTTTACTAGCCTCTGTAGCAACAACATACTCTACCTCTATTGTTGAAAGTGCAACAACCTTTTGCAGTTTCAAAATCCAACTTACTATTGTTCCACCTACAGTTAAAAAATACCATGTGATGCTCCTCCTGCTATCTTTATCACCTGCCATATCTGAATCAACATATCCTTGTAGAATAATGTCTGAACCTTCAAAACATAATGCATGAGTAGCAATACCTCTCAACTAATTGAGAATAAAATTTACTTCCTCCCAATGTTCTTTACCTAGATTGTTCATATACCTGATCAAAACTTCCACTGCATATGCAATATCTGGTCTTGTGCAAACCATTGCATACATCAAGCTTCCAACTGCTGATGAATAATGGACCCTGGACATGTATTCTATCTCCTCCTGTGTCTTGGGACATGTTTCCTTAGTTAATTTTAAATGGTTGGCTAAAGGTGTACTAACTAGTTTTTTATTCTGCATTCTAAACCTCTCCAACACCTTCTCTATGTACTCATCCTCAGACAATCTTAATTTGTGATTTTTCTTGTCTCTTATTATTCTCATACCAAGGATTTTCTTTGCAACACCCAAATCCTTCATCGCAAATGAATTAGCTAATTTCTTCTTGAGCACTTTTATATCCTGTATATTACACCCTGCAACAAGCATGTCATATACATACAATAGAAAGATAATATAGCTTCCATTTTCTAGCCTTTTAAAATAAACATAATGATTAGAATGACATATACTATAACCTTGTTTTGTCATAAACCTGTCAAACTTCAAATACCATTGCCTTGAAGATTGCTTTAGGCCATACAAGATCTTATTCAACATGCATAAATTCTCATTCCCTTTGACCTAATACCCCTGTGGCTGCTGCATATAAATCTCTTCCTCCAAATCCCCATGGAGAAAAGTTTTTTTTGCATGTAATTGTTCAAGATGTAAATCTTCTACTGCAACAATATTTAAAATAGTCCTAATTGAAGTCATTTTAACAATAGGATAAAATATTTCATCAAAATATATACCCTTCTTTTGTGCAAACTCCTTTACAACAAGTCTAGCCCTATACCATTTTTTTCCTCCATCTTCTTCCTTCAACATGTAAACTCATTTACTATGCAATTCTCTTTTTCCTGCAGGCAACTAAACCAAGTCCCAAGTCTGTATATTTACCAAGGAATCCATTTCCTCTTTCATACCTTTCTCCCACTTCTTTTTTTTGTCTACCTACATTTCCTCTTCATAACATTCTAGTGCACCAGAATCAGTCAACAATAACTAATACAATGAAGGAGAGTATTGTGCAGGGGGTATACTTAATCTAGTAGATATTCTAACAACATTTGCAAGAGTTTGAGGTACCTGTTTCTCTTGTTTTTGTACATTTTGATTTTCTAGTACCTTTGGAATTTCTTTTTCAATGATCTCATCAAGCACTGTGTATTCTGGTTTTTATTTTTCTTGTTTCTTTCCCTGCAATTGATCCTTGTACATGACCTTCTCATTGAATATGACATCTCTACTCCTAATGATTTTGTGATTTTCATAATCCCATAAGCGAAAACCATAATCATTAACACCATATCCAATAAAGGTAGACTTCTTGGATTTTTCCTCAAACTTTGTTCTATTTGTAAATGTATTGAGCCTGCACATAATAAATCTAGATAGAAAATACTACACACATTTGTAGAGAGAAATTAATAAAGAAGGAGAGAAATAATGGAAGAATTCTCATTAACCGTAACGAATAATGAATAATTTACACATGATATACTCTGTATAACTCAATGAATGCGCATTGGAGGAGAACTAATGCACCATAGTGGTGGTCTAGAGTGATGTGGACACACACCAATAGTTATGGGAGTGAACTGCCACCTAGTCTAGTCTCTCAGGCATTTACGGGAGTGAACTGCCACCTAACTGAGTTAACTAGTCAACCAGTCTTCAGTTAACTGACTGAACATAGTGTAGTGAAGAGTAGAACAAGGAATCAAGGGTAATGCGATAATATAGTGATGATCCCAAGGCAACTGCGCATTAGCATGGTGATGATCTCAATTTTGCATTGTGACAAAACCAATGCAACATCTAGACTCAACTCAACTAGTCAAATTGAAGTGTCAATTAAAAAGAATATTCTCCAGATAGAATATTCTCCCCTAAATTATAGGAGACTAGATAATGACTAATTATGACTAATAAACAAGGAAAAACCTTAGGAAAAATAAATCCTAGGTGTGTGTGAAGTAACTGCAACACTATTTTCTTTATCAATATGTACAAATGCTTCACAACCGAAAGTCTTCAAAAAACAATAGATTACCTTTTTACTTGTCCATTCCTCATCTGGAATTCCACCATCCAAAGAGCTTGAAGGTCCTCTATTTATTAAGTAAACAAAAACATTTATAGCATCTTCCCAGAACCGTAAGGACAAACCAACATGCAATCTCATACTCCTTGCATGCTCCATGATAGTCCTGTTCATCCTTTCTAACACACCATTTTCTTGTGGTGTTCCTGGAACTATCTTCTCTCTACAAATCCCATGGTATGAACAATAATCATCAAAATCCTTGCTGTAATATTCACCTCCATTGTCTGATATGAGACACTTCAACCTTTTTCCTGTCTCATTCTCAACCAAAAATTTCCATTTCTTAAAAGTATCAAAAACATTAGATTTTTGTCGAATGCAATAAACCCAAGTTTTTCTAGTTTCATCATCAATAAAAGTAACATAATAATGAGAGCCACCAAGAGATGATACCTGATATTTTCCTCATACATCTGTATGCACAAGATCTAACCTTTCACTCTATTGTTTTTTCGACTCCGAGAAATTTAACTCATGTTTTTTATAAACACAATGCTCACAAAAATTCAAATCAATTTGTTTAAGATATGGAAACATTTTTGTTTTGTGAAGTATCTACATCCCCTTCTCACTCATGTGTCCAAGCATATGATTCAAAATACTATATCCACTCCTGTAGAATCTAAATAGATAGAAGAGTCAGTATTACTAGTACATAAATACAATGTACCTACCTTCTCTCCTTTTGCTATCACCAATGATCCTTTGGTGACCTTCCACACCTTATATGTAAATATGGATATACAACCTTCACTTTCCAACTTCCTTGTTGAAATTAGATTTTTCCTTAGATATGGAACATGTCTTACCTCTTCCAACAACCATTGGTTTCCATTCCTTTGCTTTATTTTGATCTTTCCGATTCCAACAATTTTGCATGGTGCATCATCACCGAAATGAATCTGTCTAAAATCACCTTGAACATAATCTAGATAATATTTCCTATGGGGCGTGGCATGAAATAAATCCCCCAAATATACTACCCAAGACTCAGAAATGTTATCTACAGAAAGAATCAAAGCATCTTGTAACACATCACATGTTACAATTGCTTTCTGGTTTTTCTCCTATTGTCCATCTTTTTGTTTCTTTAGAGCTCTGCAGTATTTCTTCAAATGTATTTTATTCCCACAATTATAACACTCTATCTTTCCTAGTCTATATTTGGATCTTCCCTTCCTAGAATTCCCACGGTTCCCTAAGCCCTTTCCTCTATCCTTTTTCTTTCCCCTATTCTACATGTTCAACGCATTACCTGATGTTTGACCTGCGCTTTTCCATCACATTTCCTCACTAAGGATAACACCAACAACATCATCAAAGTTTAAAGTGTTTGAACCAGAGATATAGTTACTTACAACCATGATCATTTTATTCAATATTTTTGGCAATGAACATAAGATTAGAAGAGCCCTGACCTCATCATAAAAGTCCAATTTTACAGAACTTAAATGATTAGTAACCGTATTAAATTCATTTAAATGATCTTCAACAGACCCACCTTTTGACATATTCATATTAAATAATATCTTCATTATAAATACCTTATTGGACATTGAGGTTTTTTCATACAGTTTAGCCAATGCATCCATCAACTCCTTAGTTGTCTTTTCTTTCGAAATACTGAAAATCACCGATGCTGCCAGACTCAACCGTATCGTTCCTAGTGCCTTTCTGTCAATAACCTCCCATTCTTCGTCGTTCATGGCCATCCAATTATTTTCTATTCCACCCAATGGTAGGAATAGATCCTTCTAATATAAGTAATCTTCCATCTGCATCTTCCATAACTTGTAGTTTTGGCTGTTAAATTTATTGACTCTAAACTTTCCATCTGCCGCCATTACTCCCACTCGAACCAAGAACCCTCTTTTCTTGTGAGTTACCTTTCTCTCTGATACCAGTTGTTAGAAAAACATGACTGCGAGTTTCCTTTCTCTCTTGTTGGATCTCTCCCTCTCACCCTCCATGCATAGGAACCTACCTCCACTTTGGCCCTATACCCTTATATATAACTATAAAACACATAGTAAATACAAATACGAGTTTAAATTACATTACAAAGAAATAACAAATAAAAAATAAAAAATATACATTTCAAACATAAAAAAAACAATGGAGTCAAGCCCCAAGAAAATAAACCATCTCCCAAACCAATTGACAACTGCATTATTCAACCCCACCTGCTAGTGTGGAGAGTGTGTAGAGGAGCAACCCATTGCAATTTGCATTGGATTGACCCCACTTTCCAGTACAACTCTAGAGAGGAGAAACCCACTGAAATTTTCATTGGATCAACACCTACCGATAATAAGAGTGCGTAGAGGAGTAGACCAGGACAAGGAGATACCAACCCCACCTATGCGTTAGAATATTTTGAATTTAATATTATGAATTTATGTTAGTTATATATAAAAATTGTGATATACAACCTATTGGAAACTTTTTCTAGGATCTCAGACACATCAAAAGAAACCAAGGAAATACTAGAAAAAAATGGGAAACACAAACTTGGCTAGGGTGGTTATATGAAACTAAAAGCATGGATTGTAAGTAAAAAATAACTAAACCATATCATTCCTATCATCATCCAACTTTTATTTAATTACATCCAATAAGCCAAATTTCATATCATGTGCAATGTAGGGGGATCAATTCAAAACTGTGACCATAGAAGAATACCTTTGACTCGGTTTCAAGTGCGTCTTTCAATCCATGGTTGAATGTTGAAAATGCACAGGGAAAACGTGATTTTCCCCTTTGAATGAAATCTTAAGTAAAATCAATGGATTTTAATTGTTGATTACTTGTAAAATCTATTCACAATCGATTTCACCAATAAATGAACGTGTCTTTCCATTTTAAGCAAAAGAGCAACAAAAATAATGAGGTCAACAATGATAACCAACCCCATGATAGTGGATTGCAGTCCACTGATGGTGGTGTGCAACCTAGCCATGACACTGGAGTGCAACCTGATGATGGTGGTGTTGTAACAGATTTCGGAAATTGCTCTACTTAGTGTTTTTTATCCCAAGCACCAATGGGATTCCTTGATATAAAGGCACTATTATATACACATGTCATCTCATCTTCTCTTGATGGAACTATATGTTCATCGCCTTCTTCCTTCGCTGCCTCAAAACCTCTTCTTCCTTATCCATACTGCCTGCTGTGCCTCTCTATTTCCCTGCTCCTTAAGTTGGGATGCGAAATATCAGTATTGCAAAGATAATAATAAATGTGGGACTATGCATATACGGTATCGTTTTGGTGTATTATTCGACCCCTTTTGCTGAGAGACTGCAGCAGGTTGCTACACAGAACCCTGACTCTGAATCCATAGAAGGGATTAATCATTGCCACCAATGCACGTTTCCTCCGAGAACTATATCTGTCAGAGTTGATGCGTTATAGGAAGAGTCATCACAGGTGGTGGCCAAATCTAAACATATATGGCAGTTTCTATGCAAATTGATAAGCCACCTAGATACCAACAGAGTAGTTTAGCATTAAAATATTCTTTATCTCTTGGTCTTTCAGTCTTGTTTGGGGTTTTATTCAGTCACCACAGAGGGAATAGGGCTGGAATTGTAGTTGCTATCAGCATGGGCTCTTCCAGAGATTCAACCTTAAAACTTGTGAATGTTAGAACTCAAGATACCGTGGCAGGATCCGTCTATGCAGTAATCGCAAGCAGTGTAACAGAAGAATGCATTCTGCTGCGGGTCGTTGCACTTATACCATGGATGGTATTTACCAATTTTCTCGGATAGAGAAAGATGTATGGTTATGCAGGAGGACTGTCTGCCTTCATTGCAGCAGTCGTCATTCTTGGACGAAAGGATGTCGAGCCGCCTTTAGAGTTTTCTATATGGATTAGAGATCGTGGAGATTACATCGAACAACTAGAGAGATTGAAAAATCTTGAACTGCTCCTCTAAATGGAAATAAGAGAAAACAACCTTTCACTCAATGTTGCTCCAACTACATCAATTAACTTCAGCAAACGACCTTTCATTGAGGATGTTGGACCTCGCAAAATTAAGAGTATTCATTTTACCACCATGTCTGGGCCAGAGATTGTCAAAGATGTTGAGCTACATGTGCATGAAAGTAATCTTTTTGTACCGCCAGATCGACGACCATGTGATCGTGGTATTCTAGATACTTGTTTGGGTCCCTCATACAAGACTGGAGAGTGCACAACTTGCCATGGGAAATTCACAGATTGCCCAGGCCATTTTGGTTATATAAATCTTTCACTTCCTGTGTTTCATATTGGCTATTTTAAAAACGTCATTAACCTTCTACAATGTATTTGCAAGTCATGTGCACAAATGATTTGTTCAGAAGATGAGCGCAGAGTGTTACTACGACGTATGCAATATCCAAGAGCTGAGGTGTTGCAAAAGTGTGCATTGTTGAAGAAAATAACTGAATGATGTAAACGTGTCCACGTTTGTACACACTATGGATATTATAATGGAAATCTGAAGAAGTTGACCTCAACTTTGCGTATAGCTCATGAGAAGTATTCCAAGGAACCTGATGTTAGAAATGATTACCAGTCAGAACTAATGGAAGAAGTAAAACAGAACAAAGAAATAAAACCATATTTGAATAGAATTCAAGATGATCTTACTCCCATTAAATTTCTCAACCTTTTTGAAAGGATGACAGACGAGGAGTCATTTGGAATGGCAAGATTGTGAAGTTCTAGATCTTGATGATAGTCCTGAGAAGCTTCTTATAACACATTTTGCAGTCCCCCCTGTGGCCATTCATCCTTCAGTAGTAACAGATGGTGGAAGTAATGAAGATGATATTACAATGAAGCTACACCATATAATGAGCAGTAATCTGGCCTTGCACGCACACTTGGAAAGTGGCAGTTCTTTAGTGAATTGTATGGAAACCTGGGACTTGCTTCAAGTTCAAGATGCCATGTATATAAAAAATGAACTTCCAGGTCTACCTCCAGGTATGCAGCCTCCTGGAAAGCAATTGCGTGGATTCGTGCAGCGTTTCGAAGGAAAACAGGGTCGATTTCGAGGGAATCTGTCTGGAAAGCATGTTGATTTTACTGGATGGATTGTGATTTCCCCGGATCCTAATCTCAATGTTACTGAGGTAGCTGTTCCAATGTTGATGGAAATGGTCTTGACATATCTTGAAAAAAGTTTCATGCTATAATATTGAGAAACTGAGGCAGCGTGTGAGTAATGGACCTTCAAAGTACCCCGGGGAAAATTATGTCATCTCTCTCTATGGTTCAAGACAGTCTTTAAAAATTGGGAATCCAAGACATGTTGCTGCAGAGCTGAAATGTGGTTGTATAGTAGAGAACCATATTGAGGATGGAGATATTGTTCTTTTTAACTGGTTGCCAAGTCTGCATCGAATGTCCATCATGTGCCATAGGGAAAGAGTAATTCCTTGGAGAACTCTCAGACTCAATGAATCAGTCTGCAATCCATACAATGCGAATTTTGACGGAGACGAGATGAATCTACATGTTCCTTAGACTAAAGAAGCCAGAACCAAAGATCTTATGTTAATGGGGTAAGTAGAGGTTCGACTTCGGTTAGAGAATCGTCAACATTAGGATCTTTGGGTAAATTAAAGCTGATGGAAATACATATCGTTCTCAAAGATGGTCCAAGTATAATGCTGGAAGTTACAGTCCACCTGCATATTCCTTCAGTGAAGATGGTGCTGATAGACAACCTGTGTACAATGAAATCCTTGGGCAAGATATGAATAAGAATTCATATGGAGGATTTGCGGAGAATGGGAATCAAATGATTAGCGACGGTTCAGGTAACAGTAGAGCATCTGGTAGATGCACCTAGCATTCGCAGATTCCATGAAGAGGAATCGTTTCAGATTCCTGGAACGCAAAGAGTTTTATTTTTCTTTTTAAAAAGATTGATGTATGTAAAAAAAGAAGGGGGCGGGGGCGCGAGTGTAGGGCTAGGGGAAAAACCTCTGTGAAGAGGGGTCCTTGTGTAATGCTGAGTTAATTTGTAAAGCTAGATTGGAGAAATAAAGATGATTTTTTACTTGTGAATGTGAGATTCATCACGGTCGATTTCTTTCAGTATGTTCTTCTTATTTTTAGCTGTGTTAAATATGTTTGGATTTCATTTTATATGCTTCCTTACCCGCAGTTGATATTGTCTTTATCATATTGTTTATTTCTTCCTTAATCTGTCACGACTGTGTTACAAGTTTGTTTCCTTCTAACTGATGTGCTTCGTTATACTTTAGTACGACCACTACTATAGCGAATGAATGTTGGTTTTCTGTAATTGTTTGTTGTCTTTCCTCTGCACCAGCTATCAGCGGGCATAAGACCAGTCTACACTTCCATAATTCTGCATATATTCTCTGCTACATCGGCCTTTCCTTTCCTTTTTTCTTCCTACCACATCCGATTATCAAAGTGCTTAAAGATAGACTTACTTTGCCTCACTTTCCGCAAGTTATTTGATCACTGCTATTATCTCCTTTATTCGGTTTTCATTTGACTCCATGCCCAATGGACCATTTCCCTGGTTTAACCCCCAAACTTTAAAAATCCAAGACCATCATTTACCCATAAATCTGCCCACCTTTTTTGAGCTTACTGAAGATCATATTGTGACATTTTTCGAGAGATCCCTCTCGGGTTGGGGGAGGGCAGCTTTCCAATCCAAAGTGGTTCGAGGTTGCGTCGGGATTGTTTTGTTGCAATCCTTTTTAGTTCCGAGGTTCAACAGGTGGTATGGATCCCATCCATGATGGTGGAGTGTAACTCCATGATGGTGGTGTGCAACCCGATCATGATGGTATTATGGCTATAAAATTAGAAGTATGGATTAATAAAATTATTAATATTTACTTGCAGATGGTGTACTTATAAATTTTCTTGTTTCAATGGCAACACACGTAGACGAGAACTCTTGGCGAGAGAAGGAACACATGACAACTGAACCAATGGTCTTAACTACACAACCTAGTAAATAACATTGTAATGATATTTTGATTAATGAACTACTTCTTTGAATAATAACTAACCATATCAATTTAACCCTTTTCTTTATAGTAGTTGAGGTCCCTCAACAACATTCTACATGCCATGGAGAGTACTCAAATAGACATTCAATGCATCAGAGCATACATATTGAATCAACATTAAGAGAGGGACCAACAACTAAATCAAATCTAGACATGGATAAGCCAATCAACGGATTTCTGAAAACTAAAAAACAAAAAAGGAAGTGATTGTATATATTATGATCATAAACATGTATAATGGAAACATATTTTGATGATAAAATATATTAATATATACTATTT
>JASDQU010229828.1:0-17142 GCA_032191745.1 Picea mariana | reverse complement strand
TCTAACATTTAATCACAAATTCCTTTTAAATACTAAAATGAATAAAGTGGAGAACAATAAGGTGAAACCCAAGTATATTTATGGAAATGATATCATAAAAGGTTAATGGGGCGATGAAATGTGAAGAATGATGAAGGGAAAGGTGGATGAGAATAGGACATTTCTGATCCCCAACATGTATGATTGTTCATTTGTTCATTGCTTATTTACTCTGCAGTTATTGGATGATAATGATTCATTGATATAACACTTGGATTATATGGTTAAAAGGGATTAAATTGCTCTATTACTGATTCACCCCCCCTCTCAGTAATCCAATAGAAACAAGAACACCTATTATTCTAACAGGTTATGGGCCCACACTATCTTCAGATAGTTTAACCATTGGAATATAGATTGGGAGGATTTGTTCAGTTATAGTTGCAGTTGCAATCAAAGTTTTGTTGCAGCAACGAAACCCTAACCCTCTTGTTAAGTCACCTTAAGTGAAGAGATTGACCTAATTTATAGATAGCCTAGTGTGCCCTAACCTAGCGCACCTACTGGTACTCCCAGCAAGCCAAGAAGTCAAAGGTTGACCAATTCAAACAGTAATGACTTACTCTATGAAGTCAAAAAACAAGTTAGAAGGGGCTTCTAACTTCAGAGTATGGAATACAAGGACTGACCTCATCCTTTCCAAGAATAAAGTATTGTATCTCATGAAAGGAAAGATCATGGAACCACAATTTGAAGCGGGAAAAGAGAAGGAATCTCAAAACGTTGGAGTTATGAAGAATTTTAAGGACAATGACATCAATTTTATGAGTATTATAGTGGAATCTATAAAATAACTTTGGAAATTTGTGCACAAGAAGAATCAAGAATTAACACAAAAGAGAAATCCAAAAAGAAATACAATGATCAATCCTTCACAACAAAGTTCAAGAAATTCAGGAATAAGAAGAAGTTTGGGTTAAGGAAGAAACCAAATCAAGAAAAGAATATGTCAAAGATACAATGCTTCAAATGTCGAAAATATGGTCACTACAGGAACCACTATCCTGAGTTAAAGAAAAGGAAGGAAACAGACGAAGCAACAGTTTTTGAAGAAAGGGAACCCTCAAAGAAATCCAAGCAGGATAAAAAAAAAATCTTCTTCTAAGTCAAGGTAACAATATTCTTCAAATTTATTGTACATGTCATTTTTACATAGTTCCTATACATATCATGTATATCTATCTCTTAGAAGATGGTATGGTCAAGTGAAACAATACCTATGGAAGAATAACAAGATAAGGATTGCTATCATGATGACTACAAGTCAAGCAATAAACATGAAAAAGATGAAGTACGTTGACAATCCTTGGTAACAATTGTTCTGGAAGTTATTATATAAGTAACAACTGCCAGATAGGCCAAAATTAGAATCAAACTTGAAGAGACCCAGAAGAAGTAAAAACAGAAAGAATTCAACAATCAAGAGGAAATTGGAAAAATACATGTGACACTTTGCAGAAGGCAATAAGGATGCAGATGAAAGAGTGGACTCTCTTAGATGGAGGGAGTTGATTACATAATTCCAAAAGAAGAGCATGCAATCATGCATGAATCACGGATTAGGAGGGATTTAATCCTAAAGGATATGACCCATTGAGGATTATAAAGTATTTTTCATGTTCCAATTGAAAGTAGTGGCCATGATAAGAAACACGTGTTCAGTTTGACTCTAGAAGAAGTCTTCTTCTAAAAGAAGCCTTAAGTATCCTTAGTTGTCCATCTACATCCATGATCCTATGACGAACAAAATAAGTTGGAATCTTCAAGGAATGGAATCTATAGAACATGAATATTCTAAGAAAGAAAGAAAATCCAGAACAACTAGTTATTTTACCAAGAATCATAAGACTACCATCTTGGTTTGAACCCACTAGAAGAAATCAAACAAGAGAAATGGAAGTTATGATAAAGAACAATGTATATAAGAAAATGTGAAAAATACTTATGAATGGAAGCATTGCGAGATTCATAGGTTCTTCCAAAAGGAAGGAGAAGACTGTGAAGACAACTCGTTCCAGTAAACTAGATATACCTCTTGCACTATCCATGGATTGGAATTTACATGTAAAATATTGTTCTTCCCAGTAAATAAAATTGAGAAAGAATCTTATACCAGAAAGATACCCATGTATGAAGAGTATGAGAAGACGTTGTATGGATTCAAACAACTTGATGCATAGTATCTCATATACAACAAAAATGTGGTGAAAACTTTTTATGACAGAGATAATGTATCAGAATGGTTACTCAAATGTCCAAGATTATGGATTGCTAATCCATGGAAAACTCTCATGATGACAGAAGAAGTGCTACTTGGATATGTTTTAGTTTGATATTTTCCATGATGTCATGACCTAGCAGGAAAAAAAAGTGTTGAATTCAACCATGATATATTGTAATGATGTTATGAGGAAAATCTCTTTATGGCTAGGGGTAAACCAGAATAGACGGAAATGACTATAGAAATAAACTCTAATATCAAATATTCTATATAAAAAAATATGCTAGAAAGACAAGATAAAAGGCCTACCTCGTCCAAACATTTGATGAAGTCCATCGTTGAGCACTTGACTCAAAGAAATACACCTGCAAATAGTCCTCAACAACCAAGAAATGCAAGCATGTGGTGAAAATACATAATGTTAGCACATTCAATAACATAATCCATCAATATTCATAACAAATACACCCATGGAATAACAATTCAAATATTCGCAAGATATTAATTGGACGAGAAAAGAGTATTTCTATTAAAATATAATCATCAGAAGTGAATGAATTACAAACTTCCGTGTCAGCATGGTTCACAAATGATAAACTAAGTTCCTTACAGCTGGGCCACCACCACTTCAATCCTCCACCAAACACAAGCTCATATAAGAGACACAATGAGGTTCTTGATCATGTAGGGAAGAGCTTGGGGCGGGGATGATTTTAGGGGATAAATTTCGCTCATGGGCTAATTTTCCATGGTGTTTCCCAAAACAAGATTCGCTATTCTAAAAATGATCCGCCCAAATACTATAGGATAAATTTATTTTAGCTTAAAAATCGCAAAACATTTTATACAAACTATATAAAATTCTTAGAATTTTGAATATTTATACAAAAATATCGCCAAACATTTATAGTTGTCATATGAGGGATTAGTAATATTCGCCAAGGTTTCTACATTTTAAAATAAATTTCCATCCTTAAAGTCATCCCTGGCTTGGGGGCTGAGCAATGTGTTCAAACTTAAAAGGAAAAAGGGATGCAAACTCAATATGAAGTGAATAAGTTGTCCAGAGTAACTTTGCTTATTTGGTTCCTCTTTTCCATAGCTCATATTTGACTTATTTTTATCCTTCAAGTGGAACTGAAGGCCAAGTCGGAACGTTTCCAGTATATGTAATGTCAAGGATCATGGATCTCGTGACGTGACATGGAAACCTGACACCATTTTTAATTTTGAGCACAAATACTTATCTATGCAGGTTGTAGTGGTGCAACCTACGTATACACATGTTTTACTATAGGTGGGGCATGTATATGTGGAAAAATAATGTTTTTTAGCTCTGGTATTTGCAAAAAGGGACTTCAAGTCTATATAGGGAAATGGAAAAAGGCCCTCTATGCAAGTTTTCATATGATGGGGAAAATATTTCTATAAAATATGCCCCCTAATGTGTGAGGTCAGAGGAGTATCTGTGATGGACGAAATACATTAAAATATAGAAGTGGAGTAATGGGGACCCAACTGGATGAACTATTTGCTTATTACAATCGGTACTGACTTTGCATACATGGTTTCCAATTTGAATTAAACTGTATATCCATGTGAAAATATACCAAAATTTTTTCCATGGACACGATTAGGAAATATAAAGGTGGCTACATGCCAAAGGCTGTCACATTCATGAACAAGGCCTAGTAAAACCAGTCTCAAAATCAATCTGAAGATATCCATATACCATGGAGTACAATCTGATCTCCCATGATCAGTGATGTCACATAGGTATTGATCCAGTGAAAATTAGCAACAACTCAAGGATAAAAATGGTGAAATTCAATTCTTGTACACAATCCGCCAATGGTGAAATTCTACATCATGTGAACAAAGGAGTTCAAGTCGAAAAAAATGATAATTGGTTTGATTACCGGTCATTGAGGTATACCGTTAACAAACATGAGACAACCTACCAATGATCAAAGTAGGTACCAAGGCACCGAATACATTCTTACAAGTGTGAATAAAGGAGTCGGGGTCGAACACTTGAAGAATCCATCGATTAGGATACATTTATGTATTCACAACTGTCAATGGCAAGAGACCCTGCCACTAATGACTGCAAGCCTCTAGGTACTCATAGGACTCTAGTTCTCATATCCAAAATAGATGAGTTGAATTCGATGGAAGGAGACCCACTGAAAGGAGAGTATTAAGGAATATCTCATCATTCATCATGAGGTAAAAAGTATGATCTTGATGATTTGGAGTAAATCGGACAAAAAACATGTTCACAAACTAATAACCCTGTGTGTCTTTTGCGTGTTCCAGGTGCAAGTGGTACATGAAAAAGACCCTCTGAATAACATTCAATGAGGAACATTGCTGACAAAGGTGAGGAAACCACCAATAGGGATAATGGCATCCAAGACACTACACAAATCCCAATGTGTGAATAGATGTCTTGTCGTCAAACACAAGGGAAACCACCCAGTTAGCGACAAATCATGAAATGTCGATTGCTAGGTTCAAGGTTACCTACCAATGAGGAAAGTAGGACCAGGGTGCACATAGGACTACATATTCATGTGATTCTGAGACCAACTGAGGGTATGGCTGACATGCAAAGTCAAGAGCTCTGAGGAGTGGCTGACACAGGTTTATAGACATCCTTTGAACAAGAGCATGAGACATATGGAAGACTCTCGAAGCATAGACTCAATGATGAAACTTTGAGATGCAGGAGGCATCAATGAAACTCTCCATAGGGACTAAAAGAGTAAAAAGTTGGAGGAGTATACTCTATGCAACGCGCTCAACTTCCTAAGGTCATGCTAAACCCAAAATTTTGATGACAAGTGGACTCAAAAAGTTTGTGCTCTATTCAAAGTTGACACGATTGTTGTCAATATAAGATAATATTCCCTTCCCACCCGTATTTTTTTGTTTTTGCATAGAAAAATTAGTCCTATGATACAAAGGAGGAAACGAGTGTCACAAGTAAAAAAAACTAGTTCCAATAGTTGAACATATCTATGCTCAATGCAAGGGAGTTGCATGCAGGAGATGGACACTCAGGGGAATGTTTCCTCCTGGGTATAGGGTGTCTAGATGCAAAGGATATAAACAAGGCTCTGCTTGGTTGAGGATGCAAACTGCTGAGGCGAATGGCTTATAACGCAAAAGTGAGAACTGGAAATGGGCTCAATACTACAAGTAAGGGCATGAGATGCAATTACAACTTAACTCCAAAAAATGTCCTTTTCGTAATCTTAGTCTACTTGGTTTGAAAAAGGGATAAACTTGCACCAAATATACATCCTTTTGAATTTAATTTACAAGTGTGAAAGAGACAAGTTAACTCGGAAATCTTTTCGCTTTATGAAAAGGAGTCAGAAAAGAGCTTAACCAAGACTCATGTTCTTTCAAATCCAATTAACGAGTGTGAAAGAGATAAATTCACTCGAAAATATTTTCGATTTTTGGACTAGTCGTAAAAGAGCTTAACTCAGACTCATTAGGAGGGGTCTATGTGGCATGTCATGGGGGAGGCCAGGGCTCTCGTGTAGGACTTCTGTGAAAGGTCAACAACTTACAGATAACTGAAACAAACTTGGGAAAACCCAAAGCTCTCCAAGTCGAGGAGGATAAAGTACTAACAAAGGTTACCTTCTCCATGATATATCAGATAACGTCTCTTACTTGAAAAGGCATAGGAGGAGGAATTGGATACCCCACAATAACATCCTAGTAAAAGGGAACCTCTTCAAGACTTGTAGGGAGATCACTCAGGGAGAGTAAAACTCTCTCTTGTTCAAAAGGTGTAGTACTAGAAATGTTAATGACATGGTTGAAGGACGCATCACCCTCCAAAAGAAGAGTTGGATTGACTAGATATTGCATCGGTATGACCTCTTCTTCAACTGTTGCTTGAATAGAATGTGTGACAGCAAGGCCATGAGACACATCACCCTCAAAAATAAGAGTGGGATCAGGTGATGATTGCATCAGCATGACCATCATGTCAATCAAAGGAGAAACAAAGTGTTGGGAAACCAAAGATGACTCAGAATCCGAAGGACCCCTAGGTGAGGACCATGCTTCTGGTATCCCAGCACTAGCAGGACACAAACGAGTAAGGTGATCTCCTTCGCAAATGCTAAAAAGTAACCTAGGCTTACATCTTACATGTCTAGTCTTCTCAATCGTATGAATTCCCCCAGCATCATTCACAATGGCTGGAGACATGCTATCAGTGTGACTAGAAGAGGCTGGAGGTTCATCTCCCACATGATGCACATAGGTTGCAGATATGATGTCAAGATGACTCATGGCGACTAGAGTGATGCCCCTAGCATAACTTGCAATGGCTGGTTGTTGGCCTTCAACATGAAGATAAGAGGTTGTCGACCAATCCCCAACATGACTAGCATAGGTTCATGATGGAATTCTAGTATGACTTGTAGTGACTGGACTAGCGGTGCTGGTGATTTATGGAATTTGAGACCAAGGTCCTGGGAAAGACTAGTTTTGAGACATTGCATACCAGGAAGGATCCTGGTTTACACCTTGTCCCATTTCCAAAAGAAAGTATCCTCTGCCCAATTGACATAGATTTTTGTACAGGAATCATCACTGAAGCAGATGTCTATGAAGAGACAAAAGCATGATAAGGATTAGTCAAGTGAGGATATATGTTGCCCCTATGTGAATGGGTTCTGTGAAGAGGGTAGCTCATACCATAAAATTGATTCCCTCTGTATGAAATACCATAGGACATATGGGGAACTGCCATGGAAAAAGTGTTCATAGGAACTATCATAGCGGAAAAAGGATACATCGATGGCATGTAATAAGTAGAATAACCACCCATTTGAGTACTGGCTCCTGAAAAATATTGGCTAGGATTGGATCTGTAAGAGGGGAGATTCCAACCTCCCACAGTGAGAGTTGGTTGAGGGACATCACCCTTATCAAATGGAGATGTGGACAATTGAGCCATCATGCCCCCAGATCCAAAACTAGGATTCATATAAGAAGGCAAGGGAGAGGGTGGAAACAGTGAAGGAATATTTGGCGTATCAATAGGAAAATGATTGGAGACCCATGGCATGGGTTGAGTATTATAATTTTGCATACCATTATTAAAAGAGGGCGGATTCATCCCCATGAACTGAGTGGATTTCATGGGGGTATAGTGGTAAATTAGGGAGTCAAGGAAATCCACTATCCATGATAAAGATAACTCAAGGCACGGTATAAATGTTGGAGAAATTTATATTTTTGACACACTAGTTCAGTGGGAGTTAACTCACTAGTTCTATTTTATACTTTCTAATCTTATACCATCACTATTATGCATGCATTCCTAATTATAGGATGTCATTGTCTATATGAGTGAAGATCACTCACTCATTTCTTAGATCATAATATACATTGATTCTCATTATTCATGTTGTATCTCTCTTCCTTTTCTTGATAAGCTTTGTTTGTGTATGCTTTAACTAGGTCTCTCATGCAGGTTTCCATGAAACATGGACATGGTATCAGAGATGAGCTTCTTGGAGAAACCCATATAAACCAGAGAAGAGTTAATGAGGATTTGAGTAAACCTAGTTTTCGTCATCGTCGCGGCCTATCCTATCGAAAGTTGCAACGATTGGAATCGTCGCAGCCTATACACAGCCAAGGTGCGACATTGTCGCACTGTGTTCTTCATCCAGGGTGTGACGATTCATTTTTTCACAGTCGTTGCACTATGTCCTTCACTAGGGTGTGACGATTCAGCATCATCGCACTTTATCCTTCTCTAGGGTGCAACGATTCAGCAACCCTCCAAAAATTAGTTTTCTGCAGTAAAATAGCCATATCTCAAAATCCGCGATCTAGGTTGGGCTGACATTTTTACTAGAGATGTATAACATAGGGATGCTCATTCTCACCAAAATTTTCCAAAAACCACATCATATTTTAGGAGATATAGCAGTTTTATCATATATATAGTTTCCATAGCACCGAGAGTCATATCTCAGAATCCACGATCTGGGTTTTCAAGATATTTTCAGGATCAATAGTAGGGATGGAGACGATTAAACTTCTTCAATCAAGTTTGGTGATAATACTCACACTGTACAACTATTTTTAATGGAATCCAAATGCCTCATTCCAACTCAAAATAAAAGGACTATATAATTTGATGATGGTGACAGAAACATAACCTACACCAGCGCTTGAGAAGACCAGATGGAAAAACCGTAAGGATGAGGCCACATGATTACTTCTTGAATTAATATCCACCGATCTATGGTTTCATGTTTCCACATGCAAGACTCCAAACGATATCTAGACCACCTTGGAAGGACTCTTTGGAAAGAAGGATGAGATGTGAGGTCATATGCTTGAGGTAGAGTTGAATACCTTACACCCTAAAAGTTTTGATAATATACATGATTTTTTTACTAAATTTAAATCTTTTCTATTGAGCTTGGGTGAATGTGGTATTGATATGTCTACACAAGATAAACAACTTATTCTAACAATCTTGGCCAAGCTAGGACCATAATATGTTGTATATGTCTCCACTTTCCATTCTGGCAGATGTCTTTTTGGAACAAATTGGAAAATTCCTACATTGGCTCAGTTCATTGAGTCTCTCACACAAAAGCAGAAAAAACTCATACAGATGGAGCTCATCAAGGATCCCAAAGCACATGCACCCACCATGAATGATGGAAAAGGATAATACAAATAGAATGGGAAGGAGAAACAAAATGAGAAGGAGGGATATTCCAAACCCTTTAACGATTCTTCAGGTTCCAAAGAGTCTTCATATTCGAAGAAGAAGAAGAAGAAGAAGGGAAAGAAGTGCACTTACTGCAATAAACCAAATCATGAAGAATCCACATGCATGAAGAAACATATCGATCTTATGGCACATGCACTTCAGCAGAACAACCTTGGAAAATTCATTCCAGAGGGAGTCAAGAAGCAGAAGAAAGACAATCATGCTCCTACAAAAGGAAATCATCATGCTTTGGTTGAAATTAATTCCTCATCTAATTCATGGATTATAGATTTTGGTGCATCCCATCATATGGCAATGAAAGAAGAATTATTCTCTTCTTTGAGTCCATGCTCAAGACCCCCTATTCTCATTGGGGATGATACTCCAGTAGCAGTAGAAGGAGAAGGGAGAGTGGAAATCCATAATGGTAGTTTTGAGAATGTTTTACATGTTCCAAATATTTCTATGAATCTTCTCTCAGTTTATCATATCACTGAGAAAGGAAAAGGGTTGAATTTACATCAGATTCAGTTTCAGTAATTGACATGCATGACAATTCCATCATTGCAATTAGTGAGGTGGATCACAAGTCAAGGTTGTATAAATTCACTAAATGTTTTGATTTTGAATCATCTATTCTACTTACACATAAGGAGAGTACTTTGCATGCACCTCTAGTGCAACATGCATATACTCTTGTGCTTCCATCAGTTTCAGACATCAAAGATGATTCCATACACTTAGATTATGTACATGGAAATAAGAAGGTAGTACAACCAAATAAGAAGTCAATGTTGAAGCTTCAAAAGATTCCCAAGAAGGCAAAGTTCAAACTTCAGGCAGCGGGTATCCTTGCAGGGAATCCATTGGATTCCAGGAGGACTTGATATCAACATGAGGAGCCTTCTCATGTACTTTCATCTTTAAAACTTGTGATGCCCATGCATTTCTATATGGTTCATTCTACTTATCTGCAACTCTACAGTGAGGATATGGAAAGAAGTCGTGCAAAAGGAGCACGACTCTCTCCTAGAGAATCAAACTTGGCATCTGGTTCCACTTCCACCAGAAAGGAATATTTTCAGGTGAAGATGGGTCCACAGGATCAAGAGGTACAAGGCTAGACAGGTTGCCAAAGGACTTCATCATATGCATAAATATTTCTACATCTTCACGAATACTTTTTGTGATTAGAAGTTTCAGACTTTGCAGGATCGTCTTCCAGTGAAGAACACAGTTGCCTAGCAGCTGCCATTTTCTTCTTTTGATACATTCTCTTTTGAGGGGGGGTTTTGTTCCCACATGTTTTTCCCTCTTTCATCACTTTTATTCAGTGTTCATTAGTTTCATTGTACATGAGCACTTAATATGGCCTAGTAGCCGAGACTCATTTTTTACTCCATAATGATGTTCATGGGGGGTGTTAGAGAAATTTCTAATTTCGACATGCGAGTTCAGTGGGAGTTAACTGACTAATTCTATTTTATACTTTCTAATCTTATTCCATCACTATTATGCATTCATTCCTAATTATAGGATGTCATTGGCTATATTTGTGAAGATCACTCACTCATTGCTTAGATCATAATATACATTGATTCTCATTATTCATGTTGTATTTCTCTTCCTTTTCTTGATAAGATTTGTTTGTGTGTAATTTAACTAGGTCTCATGTTCAGGTTTCCATGAAACACTGACAATAAAATCCTAAGGTCAACTAATAACCAAAGAGCACACCAAAAATAATCAAATGACCAATGTGCACACAAATAGGATAAAGTGGTTGAAAGGGACCTCCCTCTCTAAAGTAGGTATGCCTCTCCCAAGAGGGGCATGAGACTCCTTTGCTAAAGATCAGAGGTATCAGAATCAGTTATAAGGGCCCTCATGAGTTTAACAACTAGTCGTTCAAATCCCCCCAGAGAGGTAATCCCCCATAAAGGTTGTGTGTTGTATGACCCTTATCTGAACTAGGGTATCTGTAGAATAACCCCTACAGCTAAATTATGTGGTACCTAAGTCAAACAACTAAGCAACAACGATATAACCGATGCACAGTGTTATCACTCTGTAATTTTCCCAAGGATGTGGAGGTAGTCATAGAAGCAACATCAAAATTGCTTCAAGTTAGGGATCTATCCCTCCAAGACTCGGAGAGGGATCTCTCTGTATGATTTAACTTTGTTTGTATCAGAGGTTAGGCTAGTTATGAGGTGCAGAATTTGTTTTAGATTTGAGTTGATTAGCTGAAGGACTGCTTTAGAATCCCATTGGGCTATGGGGTCTGTGTTAAGTTTGAGATTAAACACATGTCTATAAGGTATTTTCACAGGGCAAGGTAATGCAGACATTGGATCCTTTAAAAATAAAATCATGTAGAGCAAGGACAGACGAGATGATCAATTACAACAAAAAAGCATTTAAGAATTTTTTTATTGTAATATCCGAGGAAAACATTTAGATTTTCAAAAGCACTCCACAGAGTATCAGAGATAAATTCTGCATTAAATCTCCTTTTGAAAATTATAAAGAGAGAAACATAATGATGACTGAGTAGAATCACATTCAACGAAGAAAGAAAACTTCACCAATCATCAACACATAGGAATCCTGTGAAAAAGTCCCTTTGTATTCCTGGTGAATCAGAAAAATATTATAAAGAATAACTTTCATGGGTCAAAGAATCAACACTTTTACATCAAAATTACATGAATAAATAGGAGATATCACCCCCCAAGTTTATGAAGTCGGATTCAACCACCTCGCCAAAAATAGCAACAAATCCCCAAAAATCTCAATCTGTCCGCAATGAAAGATGGGTGAAACTACTACAAACAATGGGTTAAGTCAAACATGTGTTTCTCCTCAATGATGAGACCTGTGAAAAAATTGTAGGATATTATTGTATATTAACATGTTCTGGAAAAAATCCTCCTTCGGTTTCTCCAATTTCATCTCCAACTCGCCGAAATAGCTCCGCAAAATCAGGACTGAAACAGAAAAACTGAAAATCTGAAAAATGAGGCTGAACAATGGATTTGATTCTCCCAACTGGTGTCACATGTGAAAAATCAAAAAAAGGTTTATGTTCTTCATCCCTTTTCTAACAAAAACCTCTCTCGGTTTTTTAAAATCCATCTCCGTTTTCCCGAAATCACCCACAGAAAATGATTGGTCGAACTGGCAAAAATGCGATTTTTTCACTTTTCGGAAGGGCAGTTTTGGAAGGTAGAGTGGTTTTGGTCAGACCCCCCTGAGGTGGTAAGTGGTATTGGGAGGGGGGGGGGTCCGATTTCACCATGAGGTGACAAGTGTCCCTCCCAATACCACTTACTCGGACCCCCCACCCCTTGTTAAAGTTAGGATGGTCTGGGGGTTCGAGTAAATTACAGACGTAGATTTATTTCTTGGGATGTGTGAAGTACGGGAATGGGAAAAGATTTGACTTTTTAATTTATTGATTTTTTTTTATTTTTTTTTTATTATTTATTTTTTTGTTTCTTTTTACGTGTTTTCATTTTTCGTTTTTTGTTTTTTTATTTAGTTTAATGCTTTATTACATATTTTAATTTTGTTTTATTTTTAATTTATTATTTGTTTTATTAATGTTTTTATCTTTTGTTTTATGTATTTTATATTGTTTAAATGATTATATGTATTATTTATTTTTTAATTGTTTTATATAGTCTATGTTTTATATTTTATATTTTTAATTGATTTTTATTTAATGTTTATTTTAATAAACTAACCTAATTACTAACAAACTAACTTAATTATTAATCATTAATTAATTAATTAATAATTAATAAGTCTAATCTAATTTTATTAATATAATTATTCGATTTAGTATCCTAAGTTTGTTTATTCATGCAGGGAGAAGTGGTGGGCGAGATGTGGCCAAGGGGATAAAAGGACAAGGTGCAGAGGTGGATGAAGGATGTCGCAGGTGACGAAGGATCAAACAGGGAGATGAAGGATAGAGCAAAATGGATGGAGGGGGGAATGGACACAATTGAGAGACCATCAAGCCAAGAAATTCATCATGAGACCCACAAATGATATCTGAATCATCAGATCTCTTATAATTATAGGACCCTAACATAGGTTCCTTCTGGCGATGGCAACTCCTGAGCAGGTGTCAAGAATCTCAGACCTCTTGAACATGCAGACCAATGATTTTATTCGTTGGGCCATGGAGTCACTGCAACTACAATCTTTGAACTAGCTCAGATTTGAATGAACACTGAACTAGATATCATGAACTGCAAACTCTATTGGAAACCATACAATACTGAAAAATATTCTCAAATTATTGAGATTATTCAAAAATTGTACCTACCCTACACTGCTGATAATTTGGTTCTTCTAAATGATACAATAATTCCAATGTAGCCAGTCAAGCAACTGCTCTAATGACTCTGCTCTTTCAATGTTTTCAGTCAATATCAGAAATAGAACTTGCATAGGCATCATGAATTGATTTCCATCATGATCTTCACAACACAAAGTTCTGGGACTGTGGACAATTCCAGAAACTTTGGGAATCAATGGGAATTCTAAAAACAATAGCTCCTCCATGTAGACAACTATAGGATCATAACATACATGACCTATTACTGGATATTCAAATTTAACCAACTCAACTTCATGATTTGATGTTGTAGTTATTCTATTTGCATCCTCATGCACTTCTTGACATGGTTGCAAATTTTTTGATGGGCTTTGAAATGATACTTGTGTTGAACACACCCCTGTAGTTGACTATCTGATCATATCCATATCATAACAGTTTTTGAAATCATTGGCGGTAAGTGAAAATTGACTTTGAAAACACAATCTATCCAGCATATTAGCTATAGGGTCATAAAATTTTTTAGATGAATGTGGAATTTGTTCTGCTGGCATTTCATGGCTTACACTATGATATTCAACCAAAATCTGACCAAGATTCCCTTTCAAAGTCTGAAATGAACTAAAACATAAGGGCAAGGAATCAAAATGGATCAGCTAATTACCTGTCCTGGGCTTTGTGTTTTCATCTAGATTTTGGCCTGCACAAAGACTCAAGGGTTGCACTTCTGAATATGCAACAACTTCTATATCACCCCTGTTCTCCTCACTTGGTTCGTCAAAACATTCCTCATTCTTACTATTTACAATATGCTTGTAATTTTTTCTCAAGAGCAAGGAAAAACATAAGGGCAGACAGTTTTCACTTTATTGAAAATTTTCTGCACTTTCTTCCTTGCAATATTGATTAGTATGAAGAGTTTGATTGACATCTTGGCATTGTGATAATTGGACTTCTTCTTCCCATGAAGATAGTTTTGGTTACTTTGAGTAGTCATCATCAAACTCAACCACATAATCATCACCCTGATGATCATATCTTGGAAAATCATCTACATATGCAAGGTCATCGAACATGCACATCATCTCAGGAAGTTTTCTCATCACCATATGATTTTGAACTTCATCTTTGGATATGTCATGGATTGAGTACATGAAGTAATCATTGGGTGGATCAAAATACTGAGGCTGAATTGGAAAAAGCTTGGGGACATTGATCTTTGTCCTTTCTAGCATTAATGGAACATAAGGTTTTCGAACAACAAGTTCCTCTCTCCTACTAATATTATGCATTACATCATTGACTATGTTAGTCAGAATGTCTAATTTCATTTCTAAAGATATCGATTGTTCTTTTTCTATTTTGTCTTTCATCAATGCTTCTAATTTTTTCTTTCATAAATTCTTCTAATTTTTCCTTTCTGTTCAGCAAGTTAGCTTTCACATCAACTGCAATCTTTTTCATTTGTTCAAGGGTGGCAGTTTTCCTTTCTCTTAATTGGAATGCCATCTCAGTATCGGAAGCATCCGGGTAATGTAAGTGAGATAATCCTGGGGGTGGCCTTATATCAACCAACATTGCATGGTACACCTTATTGAACCTGGCTGAAAAATGATGTACTGTCTTTCAAATGTTCATACTCTTCTAGGATGAGAAAGATATTTCCCATGATCACCCATAGATCTAGGAAAATTTTTACAAACTAATAGAAATTGGTAATGCTTGCATCTGAAAGATTTTTATACCAATTTTTTACTTTACCTTGCAATGATAGGGCAAACATTATGATGCAGACATCATCATATTCTACCTCAAACAGATCAAGAAAATCCTCAAGACTTTGGATGTGTTTTTCAGCAATGATCTTCACATTTTCTCCATCAAACCTGGGCAGATTATTGATGTAATTGATAGGGAGGTCATGGAGAATAGGAGGCAAATCTAGAGGGTTGTATTGGTATGGGATTTTCACAGGTATAGGAGGTAAAAAAGCAAGGGGCTTATAGCTAACTGGAATTTCAACAATGGCAGGAGATAAAGCACGAGGCTCGTGTCTCACTGGGCTTTTTACAAGTGTATGAGTATGTACATGATCTACAATTTGGGGCTTAGTCTCTTGAGGCTCATCAATTAGCAGGTGGTCAATGCAATCTTCAGCAATGTACTTTTGATCAGGTTTACAATAATATAGAACATAATTACATATAAAACCAAAGATGTCTTGAATGCAATTTGGGCTTGAGTACCTGATATTTCTAGGCTGCTTGGTCATGCTTTGGGTTCTTCCTCCAATGGAATCTTTGAGTTGGCACTGTTCTAGAGCTAATTGGAGTCACCGGGTGAAATATTTCAGCCTTCTTGTGTCTGGTCATTGTCCATCATCAGTGATCAGATCTAGAACTTGACATGCTTTCTGAGGAACATTCCCCAGTGGAGTCGCCATTATGTTATCACTCTATAATTTGCCCAAGGTTGTGGAGAAAGTCATAGAGGCAGCATCAAAACTGCTTTGATCTAGCCCTCCAAGACTCAGAGAGGGATCTCTCTATATGATTTAACTTTGTTTGTATCAGATGTTAGGCTAGTTATGAGGTGCATAATTTGTTTTAGATTTGAGGTGTTTGGTTGAAGGACTGCTTTAGAATCGCATTGGCCTATGGGGTATGTGTTAAGTTTGAGATTAAACATGGGTCTATAAGGTATTTTCACAAGGCAAGGTAATGCATACGTTGGATCCTTTAAAAATAAAATGATGTAGAGAAGGAACAGACAAGATAATCAATTACAACAAAAAAACATTTAAGAATTTCTTTATTATATTATCAGAGGAAAACATTTAGATTTTCAAAAGCACTACACAGAGTATCAGAGATAAATTCTGCATTAAATCTCCTTTTGAAAATTAGAAAGAGAGAAACATAATGATGACTAAGTAGAATCACATTCAATGAAGAAAGAAAACTTCATCAATCGTCAACATGCAGGAATCTTGTGAAAAAGTCCCTTTGTATTCCTGGTGAATCAGAAAAATATTACAGAGAATAGCTTTCCTGGGTGCAAGAATCAACACTTTTACATTAAAAATACATGAATAAATAGGAGATATCACCCCTCAAGTTTGGGAAGACGGATTCAACCACCTCGGCCAAAAATAGCAACAAATCCCCAAAAATCTGGAACTGTTCGCCATGAAAGATGGGCGGAACTGCTGCAAAAAAGGGGTCCACTCAGACATATGTTTCTCCTCAATGGTGACACCCATGAAACAATGTATGAGTTTATTTTATATGAGCATGTTCTAGACAAAAACCTCCATTGGTTTCTCCAATTTCATCTACAACTCGTTGAAACAACTCTCGCAAAATCAAGACTGAAACATAAAAACAAAAATCTGAAAAATGAGGCTGAAATATGGCTTCGATTCTCCCAAATAGTGGCACCTGTGCAAAATATGAAATAGGTTTTTGTTCTTCAACCTGTGTTGAACAAAAAAATCTCTCGGTTTTTGAAAATCCATCTTCGCTTGCCCGAAATCACCCACGGAAAAGACTGGTCGAACTGGCAAAAATGTGATTTTTTCACTTTTCGGAAGGGCGGTTTAGGAGGGTAGAGTGGTTTTGGTCATATCCCTCCTGAGTTGGTAAGTGGTATTGGGAGGAAGGAGGGCATATTTCACCATGAGGTGACAAGTGTCCCTCCCAATACCACTTACTCGGACCCCCCCCCCCCCTCTTTGTTAAAGTTAGGATGGTCGTGAGG
>JASDQU010229825.1:0-10346 GCA_032191745.1 Picea mariana | reverse complement strand
TCGGGACGAGTCATAGGTGAGTGTTGGGGGCCTATTAGCCCTTGGTTATGAAAGGAAATAGAGAACAAGGAAGAAAAGTTAAAAAGCGAACTTTGCAAGAGACAAAGTGACTGTCACTTGGTCGAAGTGAGAAAAAGAGCAGAAAAGATGGAGTGAAGTGTGGAAAAGCAAGCCATTGGATGAGGAGACCGAGGATGATAGATTAGAAAGGAATATGCACCGAGGATGACTCAGGAAGTGGAAAAATCCACCATTGGATGCTTTGGAGCACCGCACGAGAAGGAAGGAAAGATAGGCTCGCAAAGTTCAAAAAAAGTGGATCAAGTTGACCTAGGTTATTAGACACCTAGGGTTTTGGTAATTAGGGTTTTGACACCTAGGTTTTGGCCTAAGGCTGTCGGTGAGGTATTGTAATGTATAAATAAAGGTCAAGAGGACCTGGTTTGAGGGGGTATGATATTGTTATTGATTTATCTCTATTTTTGTGGTGAGAGGTCATTGTATCGTGAGAGAGAAGTGTTGAAGACTTCTGGTATTGTAAGATCTTCAGCTAGGTGCGAAGATCATATCCTGCAGCTGGGTGAGTAGGAGAGGGGAGAGAAAGACAGAAGGAGAGAGAGGATTTGCTGGCCAAGATTGCAGATCAGAACTGTAATCTTTATCTTAATATATCATAAGAACAGTTCTGTGGATGGAGCCCTAGAGAGAGGGTGAACAACGTACACCTTGTGTTGTGTGAGTGATTAATGCTTTGATCTCTGCCATTATTATACTGTTATTTTCATTACTATGTTAGATCAAGATCTATAGCTGTGCAGAGTAGATTTCGCTGGTAAATGATATATGAATACTATGATTGTTGTTTTACAATATCCCCTTGATATTCCCCTGGTTGTAGACATATTTGTCCTGCAACCCCCCCATCGTTGCTTCAGGTGAGATTGCATCTGCTTCGCAGGTGTTGCCAGAAGGGCCAGTAGCTAGGGCTTGTTGGTGCGCTCTTGGAGTGAACCCTGGGTCTTCCCCTGTGCCAAAAATTCATCACAAATTTATTCCATTCCTCTTGTTTTATTACTTCTAGTGTGTTCAAAACATGCTCGTAGTCATATGATTCTCGGTATAATAACTGGTTCAATTGGTTGTTTTGATTTTTATTTTTCTTTCTTGGAATATTCATGTTCTTCCTCATATTTCTCTTCAATGTTGGAGTCCATGGAATCTTCTATAGATTCTAAGAACTTCCTTTATGAAGGTTCCAACTTCTTCTTTTCGTCATAGGAACATAAATGTACATGGACAACCAAGGATATTTAGGGATCCTTTTTGAATAATACTTCTTCTATAGTCAAATTGAACATGTTATGCTTATCATGGCTGCTACTTCTAATGAAGAACATGTATATATATTTCATAGTATTCATGGGTTCTTTAATCGATCACATAATTGAGGATTATCTCCCTCCTAATCCCAACTTCATTCATGAATGAGAAATATGCATGCTCTTCTTTTGGAATTCTGCAATCATATCCCTCCATCTGAGAGTCTCCATGCTTCGTCTGCATCCTTCTTGATTTTTGTAATGTTTCACAAGTCTATTCTAGTTTCCTCTTGATTACTAAATTATTTCGGGTATAACTCCTTTCGGGTCTCCTCAATTTTGGTTTTGATTGCATCCCATATAGAATTTGGTACATATATATAATTTTAATATCTTCCATAGAGATTGTCACCAAAGATAGTCAACGTATTTCAACCTTTTCAAATACATTACTAGCAGTCATTGTAATGGAAATCCTTATCTTGTTCTTCTCCCATAGGTATTGTTTCATTGACACTGACCATATTATCTTATAATAAATATATATACATGATATGTATGTAAACATGGTATGTGCAAGGACTATGTTACAGAAGAATATTGTTACCATGACTAGTAGAAGAAATCTACCTCATCCTACTTGAATTTCTTTGAGGGTTCATTTTCTTTGGAAACTATTTCTTCATGTGATTCCTTCCTTTTATTTAACTCAGGACACCGGTTCCTGTAGTGACCATATTTTTGACAGTTGAAGAACTATATTTTTTACATATCCTTTTCTTGATTTGGTTTCTTCCTTGAGCTAAACTTCTTCTTATTTCTGAATTTCTTGAACTTTGTTGTGTAGGCTTGATCATCATCTTTGTTTTGGGATTTATATTTTGTGTTAATCCTTGATTATTCTTGTGCACAACAAGTGCAAAGTTCTTCAAATCTAGGATACTCTATTCTTGTGTTCATTCTTCCAACAACTGCATCCCATGTCTCAGGGAGGCCATTAAGTAATATATTTACTAGTTCCTTTATGAAATGATTTCATCAATAGCTTGTAGTTGATCTATTAACTGAGATATTCTTAAAAATCATGGTGTTATGATGTCATCATCATTCATTTTCATGTCATGGAGCTCATTTATTAGACTCATTACTTGTCAAATATTTATGACTGAGAAGAGGTTAGTTAGGGCATCGTACATATTCTTAGATTAGTCAAAATGAGAAATATTGGGTATCAAATGGTACTTTACATATTCCACTATGATGCTCATAGAATTGATGTCATTGTCCTTGAAATTCTCCATAACTACAACATTCTGAGGTTCCTTCTCTTTTCCCACTTCAAACTATGGTTCCATGAGCTTTCCTTTCACGATATCCAACACTTTATTACTGGCAAGGATGAGGTCAATCTTTGTCTTCCATGATATGAAGTTAAAATACCCTTCTAACTTATTTTCTAACTTCATAGAGTAATTCATGACTGATTTGACTTAGTCAGCTTTTGACTTTGAGTTGGTCAACCTTTGAATTTTACCAAAAAATCAAACTTGACGCCTTGGCTTGCTGAGAGTACCAGGAGGTGCACCAGGCTAGGACACATTAGGTTACCTAGGAATTAGGTCAATCACTTCAATTAAGTTGCCTCAACACAATGGTTAGGGTTTCATTGCTGCAACAAAACTTTGACTACAACTGCAACTGTAACTGATAAAATCCTCCCAATCTACCTTCCAGTGGTTAGAATATCCGAAGATAGTGTGGTCCCATAACCTGTTAGAAATAATAGGTGTTCTCATTTTACCGTAGACAATATAGCAATATTTTCACCCAACCATAGGCACAAATTCCACCCCCGAGAACCTTAGCCTTGAGAGATAGAAGAATTCTAGAAGAAAAACCTAGAACCAATAGCCAACCAAGGTAGTGTACCTCTCTCCAAAGCTAGTGTACCAAGAATAAATTTCAAACCATAACCAGGTAGAAATTCCAACCATAACCAAATACCAAGTCACCATTGCAGCAGCTACAACTCTCCTCCAGTCATGTGCACCACTTGTCCTTATGCAATTGTGAGAGTGAGTGTGGCGAATAAGCTCTATTTCCCTCTTATTTATAGTCCTCCAAGTGACCTAACTGGGTTAAATTCTACTTTTGGAGGACAATAATTTAATATAAATTATTATCTTGATCTGACTTGTCTTCTAAGGTTATTTCCTTACCTTCTAGGGTTTCTCTTGCTTCTTGAAATACTCTAGAATCGTCAAAGGTTCCACGTATAATTTAATACCTCCCATAACTACNAAGATAATAATTTATATTAAATTATTATCTTGATCTGACTTGTCTTCTAAGGTTATTTCCTTACCTTCTAGGGTTTCTCTTGCTTCTTGAAATACTCTAGAATCGTCAAAGGTTCCACGTATAATTTAATACCTCCCATAACTACTGTAATATAAACAATGTCTTGGAATAATCCACTAATAAAAACCTCATTAACATCCTTAAGAAGACTGTTAATGACCATCAAATAAACTCACACCTTTCTCTACAAAATGCTCTCTGGGCTGACAAAGTAACCCCCAAGTCATCCATCAATAAATCCCCTTTATTCCTAGTCTATGGATAGGAGGCCACCATACCTACTCACGACTTCCTACCATCCTTGCAATTGGACCAATCCATATGTGATGAGACTTGCCCAGTGATGCAGGAGAGGTTAAATACGCTATTAAAACTCGAAGAAGAAAGGGATAAATATAAAATGAACTTAACTCACCATGAAGAAGTAATAAAAAAATGGTTCGACAAATTGCCTATAGGTAATAAATATTTTCACGAAGGATACCTTGTACTTAAGTAGAATAAAGAAAACAAACTAAAAGGAAAACATATCAAACAAGCTTGTATTTTAGAAGCTTGGTTAGGACCTTATTTGATCCACCAAAAATAGGGCCTAGGACCTTCAGAATTAAGAAATTATAGGGAGATGAGGAGGAGCTCCCTTTCAATGAAAAAATCCTCAAACAATACTTCTCCTAATCACCCATGGTGATTGTAGTCTTGTACATAGTAGGTGTTCCTTTAGTTTTCCATTCCTAGTCCCTGCAATTTTCAACCCAATCATATTTTATCTTTCCCAACTTGATTTTCCCTAGATATTTTTCTTTAGTGTTCCTTTTATTTTTTATTTTGTTAATATACGGTAAATAGCGGTTCACCACTCAATACTAGTCTTGTCCCCATAATCACAACCCTAAATGGTTCATCCCATGTAACCACTTTTCTCTTTAGGAACCTCTCACTTAACGATAATCAAAGGACCTATAACTCAATGTTTCTTCATAAGATATGATGACACATAAAAGAGCAGTTAGTTCACTCAGGCTAAGAGAAATCCTTGAACCTAAAAATTCCACACCTTCTGATAGCTCATATTAGTCATATTTATTATGTGTGACCACTCTCAAGACATGCCTATGCTCAACTCCAGTTTTCCAAATTTCTCTGAAAATTGATATGTTCTACATACATCCATTGGTATTACCGATTATTCCCTTAACTATAATATACCAGTAACTCATTTGAGGAACAAAAAAGAATGAACCGTCGATTGATACTTGCATATCTGTAACATGAAAACTGTTATTCACTGAAGAAATGAATAGTTATGAATATTGATATTTTATTGATCATGATAAAGATGAAGATGATTACACTACCCTTGTGATAGTTTTCTATATAGCATTGAATGGTCATAAGGTGAGGAGGTACGTGCCTCTTGATGAAGAGGTACGTGCCTCTGGATTTAATTAAATGATTTTATTTATTATTACAATTATTATATTTATTATTATCATTTTTATTATGTTTGTAACATTGCCACCTTCTTAATATTTTACTTTGTCCTCAAAGAAAGGTTAATGATGGATATTTTCGGTGGAATTGTTTGGACTCCCTTGATAAATATTCTTTTGTAAGGTTTTTCCATTTGATAAGATATTCCTTTATGGTTCTAGAATGTAAAATATTTTCCTTCGTGGCAAGAATACCTTCTGGTTCTAAAATAACTTTTCCTTCGTCATCGAATTCATGGATTTTTGTTTGCACTGGTTGATCTTTGCCAAGCACTTTTCTGAGACATGAAACATGGAAGACATTCTGGATGGGACAATTTTATGGAAACTCCAATCTATAAGCTACATGGCTAATTTTTTTGTTAATTTGAAAGGGTCCATAGAATTTTGGGGCCAATTTGTTCTTTCCTTGTTTCTTAAGGGATAATTGTTTGTATGGTTGAAGTTGTACAAACACCCAATCACCTTCTTCAAATTATCTTTATGACCTATGTTGGTTTGCTAGTTGTTTCATTCGATTACGAGTTGTTGTTAGGTTTTATTTTAATATTTGTATGATTTTTTGTTCTTCCTCTAGCTTATTTCTCGCTACTTGGACCTTAGTATTAATTAGTCTAAACTATATCTATTTAGGTGGTTCATAACCATATAAGGCTTGGAAAGGAGTCATTTTAGAGGAAGTGTTATATGTAGAGTTATACCACCATTTGGCTAAATGTAACCATTGAGACCATTTTTTTTGCTTATCTATCAGAAAGCACCATAGGTATCTTTCTAATCATTTATTTACAATTTTTGTTTGATCATCTGTTTGTGGATGATATGTGGAGCTCATATTAAGAGATATTCTTGTATTTTTGCAAAAATATTTCCAGAAAATTCCTTTAAATTTTGCATCCCTATCATTGACAATTACCTTTGGAAACCCATGTAACTTATAAATGTTTTTGCAAAAAACATCTGCAATTTGTTTTGTTGAGTTGGTTTTTCTTATGGTCATGAAATGTGCATATTTGGTTAATCTATCAACCAAAACAAAAATTTAATCCTTCCCATCAGACATGGGTAGCCCTTCAATGAAATCCATTGAGATAAGTTCTCATTTTTGTTCAGGATTATGTAGGGGATGAAGTAATACTAGGGTCATAACATTTTCATTTTTATTCCTTTGACATATTTCACATTTGACAACAAATATTTGAATATCCTTATTCATTCTTTTCCAATAGAATGATTACCGTGCATTATAGTAGGTTTTGAAAAATCCCACATGTCCTTATGCTAGGGAGTTGTGTGACTCCCTTAAGACTTTCATTTTAAATTTTGAGGATGGAATTAGGTAGATTCTATTCTTGTACCATAAAATGTCATTTTTGCATTCAAATTTGGGGTTTTGGTCTAAGTTGTTGATCATGGAATTATATTCAGGATCTTTGGCATACTCAAATAGAATCTCATCAAGCCAATCTAGAATGACTATTGTTGTTGCATATTCTTTCACTTCCTCATATTTTCGCGATAGTGTATCAACAACTATGTTGTCTTTCCCTTTTTCTTGTATTATTTCCATATAAAAGGTGGAAAGTTTCTCCATCCACTTTTGTTGTTCTGTAAACAATATTTTTTGTCTTAGTAAGTATTGGAGACTATTGTGATCAACACGTATCAAAAATTTTCCTCCTAAGATATATTGTCACCACTTAGCTAATGCATGCCTAATAGATAATATTTCCTTCTTATAAGTAGATTTTAACTCTTCCTTTTTGTTGAGCTTCCGAATTTCAAATGTTATTTGATGGCCATATTGCATTAATATTGCTCCTATTCCAATTCCTGATGCATCACATTCTACTACAAAGGGTTTTGAAAAATTTGGTGTTGCTAGGTGTAGATGACATAACCCTTTTTAATGTTTCAAAATATTTTTATGCACTGTTGTCCCATTTGAAGGAATTTATTTTTAATAAGTTTGAAAAGGGTGTTGTAAAATGAGCGTAGTTCTTGATAAATCTTCAATAATAACCCTTTAATCCAAAGAATCCCCTTAGTTTTGATATGTTCTTTGGTTTGGTCCATAATGTGATTGCCTTGATTTTTTCAGTGTCCACCTTGACTCCTTCTCGATATATGACATGACTAAGGTATTCTACTTCTTCTTTACCAAAGGAACATTTTGATAGTTTTGCATAGAAATGATTTTTCTCTAAGAGACAAAGTACCTGTTCTAAATGCTTCATATGCTCCTTCCAAGTTTTACTATAAATACAAATATCATCAAAGGAGACCAATACGAACTTCCTTAATTAGGGGAGAAAAATTTGATTCATAGTTGCTGTGAAGGTAGATGGTGCATTGGTTAGACTGAACAACATGAATTTAAACTCATAATGACCTTTGTGTGTTTGAAAAGTAATTCTGTGTACATCTTCTAATCTTACTTGAATCTAGTAGTACCCTAATCGTAAATCCTATTTTGAGAATTATTTAGCTCCATGGAGTTTGTCTAGCAACTCATATATGAAGGGTATACGAACTTTTCTTTTTATAGCTATTTTATTTAACCCTCGATAGTCTATACATAGTCTGAAAGATCCATCCTTTTTTTGAACTAGTATTACTAGGGCTTCATATGGGATCCTACTTGTCGTAATAGCCCCACATTTCAATAGGTATTGAATTATCCTTTCTATTTCCATCTTATGGTGGTTATGATATCGATAAGGTCTAATATTAAATGGTTTTGAATCTTGCTTAACCTCGATTATATGTTCTATTAGGTGGCAACTTCATAGTATGTCTTGGAATATCTTGCTGTATTTTTGGATTAATGTTTGAATATTTGGATGTTGACATTTGACTATTTAATTTGTTAATAACTCCATCTGATGACAGTGTGCCACGTAAGTTGGTACTCCTTTTTGAATTAGTTTATCCATTCGTTGTGAGGATATAATTTGGGTGAGAGGCAGTTGGAATCTGTATAATTTGTATTGTCTTCCTTCCCATTTGAATTTTATAAATTATTTTTGGTGATTTGAGGAATAGGTCCCTAGCATTTTTAACCATTGAATTCCCAAGATGACGTCTAGTCCTGCCAAGGGTACAGTGTAAAATCCAGATTCAAATCCATAATATGTTACTTGAATCTTGATCTTGTGGAATTTTCCTATGCCATCAATTTGTTTTCCATCTTCCACCATTACTATGTTGGTTGTGGAGCCTGATTATCTTCCTAATTTAGAGGTCTTTTACTTTCAGCCATGTTTATACCCCATGAAGTATTTACACCCCAGAAGTGTGTACACTCTTCCACGCAGGGGAGTGCAGAGGGGGGGTACCCCCTCTGCGGGGTCTGGGAGGGATAACCCACCAGTTGGGGGGTCTGGGGGCAAGAAGGCCCCTTGTAAAAGTATATTGTAATTTCATTGTAAATCTGGATCGTTCATTATAAGGTCGCAGATCTAACGATAGAGATTATGTTATGGTTTTTTTCCCTAGACGACAACCCTCTTTTATGAGGGAAATGTATTGCGGCTATGTAGGTTGGAAAGTATTGTATTTTGAGAGAGGAGACTGTGAGAGAAAGAAGAGGAAGTTACAACGGGTTTTGTTGTAGGTTGTATCCCTTCATTTTGTTGGATAATAATAAAGGAAGGGCTTGGCAATTTCTCTAGTGGACATAGCCCACACTGGGTGAACCACGTAAATCTGTGTCTCTCTTGTATTGTGTATCTTTTGTGTTTTGTTTCTGTATTTGTTTTACTTTATTGCTCGACAGTCCTGTTTTTCTAACAACTGGTATCAGAGTGTAAGGTAACTCGTAGGAAAAGAGGGTTCCTGGTTCAAGTGGGAGCAATGTCGGAAGATGGAAAGTTTAGGGTCGAGAAATTTAATGGCCAAAACTACTAGTTATGGAAGATGTAGATGGAAGATTATTTATATCAGAAGGATCTATTCCTACCATTGAGCAGAGTAGAAAAGAAGCTGGCGGCCATGAAGGACGAAGAATGGGAGATTCTTGATAGAAAGGCTCTAGAAACGATACGGCTGAGCCTGGCAGCGTTGGTGGCTTTCAATATATCGAAAGAAAAGACAACAAAGGGTTTGATGGATGCGTTGGCCAAATTGTATGAAAAACCCTCGGCGTCCAATAAGGTATTTCTAATGANCAAAATGGAGGTCTAGGATTTGTAGTGTTATTCCTATTCTACCACATCACAAAATAGTGAACACAATATAAATGAAAAACAATACCCTTGTATACTGATTAGAAAATTAAAACGAAGTGAGGATGAGATGAGATGATATATAGAGTGGGTCTGTAGTGATCTTTGAGTATAAAGATGAATGAATGAACTTCTCTTGGTTTCAAGAATAAATTATTCTCTACTAAACAAGGCCAACCACGTGAAGGTGAAAGCTCATATGCCCCCCCCCTCCTCACATCGCTCTCAATTCCCCAATACCCAATATATAAAATAGATAAACAAAAGCAACATATTAATCATGCATAAAAACTACCAGAAAAAAAAAACGAAATAAAACTTAAAAACATGTAATTAACCCACATAATTAAAAATGATTTAAAGAGAATAATAATTCATACAAATTAAAATATCTAGTTACATACCTCATCGACCAACACAACATTTGTATCATCCTTCTTCTGTATCTTCTTCTTGATCATCCAACTCAATATCTGTATAAGCATCCAGTTCAGAAACATTGTTGAAAGGATTGATGATATCATCATCATCATCATCATCATCATTGTCATTTTCGAGCATATCTTCATCGATATCATCATCAAGAACTGGCACATTGTCTTCGTCTTCTTCATCTTCTTCATCTTCTTCATCTGTCGACCTATATTCTTCCTGCTCTAGCTCTAGTACATCATCTTCTTCTTCAATATCATCTTCCTCATCTATAGTATACTTTATTGTCCTTCCTCTTGGATCATATCTAACAACAAATGACCAATCTCTCTTACCTGGAACCTTTGAGTAAAAGACTTGCTCACATTGACTTGGAAAAACATAGCGGTCATTTTTTTTTTCAAACACTGTTGTTTTAATCATCGAAAATCCATTGGCATGTTGAATAATGGTTCTTTCCTCATCATGTTCATGCATTCGTAACCTATACCATTTGACATTGAACAAAACTAATT
>JASDQU010229824.1:5342-17110 GCA_032191745.1 Picea mariana | reverse complement strand
GCTCACAATTGAGGTAAGAAATTCGATTTAGTTACCTTTATCTTAACAGCCTAAAAAATTTCTGAATTGTTAATTTGACAGGGGGATTTGATAACGTACAATTTATATGATCGTGTGTGGAAAATTGAGCTGGACAATGCGAAAGTTACAATGGATGACAAGTCTAAGAATATTATAGGGCCGCTGAGATTCATGGCGATGCCATTCACTGACAAGGCCGCGAAATGTTATGATGATAGTCTTGTCTTACATGACGATATTGCTGCTATAACAGGTATCAATTATCATAAGTATGGTCAACTTCTTCCCGACGCCCCCAAAGACAAGAGATATATGAAGATGTCTGAACGTTATTTGGATAACAACGAGTACAGCAGGCCCATGAAAAGAAGCAGAGAGAAGAACAATTGATTGAAATGTTCCTCAAATCAATTCAACATCAAGACATTATTTTGGTTATGGAATGTTTTACAGGCCATAGCCAGACTATGTTACTCATATTCTTCTTTATAATTTTTTTTTTTAATAGTTAATTTGTTATTATTTCTGTATAATTATAATGTTTTATGGTTTTTCAGTTTTTCTGTATAATTACTACCCTTGAGAATATGGCTGGTGCATTCTTCAGCCCAAAAGGCATGATTGTGTATTAGTGGGATCCCCATTCCGTGGCAAAATTAGTCTTGTATCTATCTCCTGGGGCTATCTTGATTTGATGGTAATATGAGAATCCATCTGCAAATGAGTATGCTTCTTGGCCTATGCTTCTTGACCTCCCACATTCTCTAGGAATTCATCCGTTAAAGGTGTAGGGAAATGATAATGTAGGCAAGCATCATTCATTTTCCTTAGATCTACACAAATCCTTATCCCCCCTTGTTTCTTCTCTTGAACTACCATAGGGCTTATCCATTCAGATTCCTCCACTAGTTCTATGATACCATCTTCCAAAATTCTGTCAATTTCTTCTTATATATTGGATTTAGTCTATAAGGTATCTGTCTGATAGATCTAGCCTCAGGTTTCAGAGGTATCTTCATCTCTCCTATCTCTCCTAATATTCCTTTCATCTCTGTAAAAGTTATTGGGAACAAGTCACTGTATTCGTGCAATAACTTTGTTATCCTTTCCACTGTTTGTTCATCCCAATAGTCCCCAATGCTGGCCATTTTGGGATTCTCAGTTGTCCCAATGTTGACTTTCTTCACCTTGATTGGCGCAACAAAAACTTCTGACACCAGGGATGGACTTTCCAGTTCTCTTTCTCCTTCAATTTCTGTAATATGAATATTGCACAGGTCATCTTCGTGTGGTGCTTCTTCTTGCACATGATAGCATGACAATAGTTCTTTCACTTCCTGTCTATTTTGTTGTTGGTATTATGTCATGAGTTCAACCTCTAGTTCTTCAATAAATATCACACCTCTTATCTGCTTCAGTGCTGAATCCATGTTGGGGTTCTCATGTTCAAATGAGAAAGTTACAATAAAATTCTGTTGTAATGCTGCCCATTCTGCAGTGCCTCTACGCAGTTCCTGGTCTACATACCAATTTTCTGGAATTCCTTCCAATGTGTGGATGAAGTGATGAGGCCATTCCTCTGGTGGTGTCATCCTCCATTTTGTCTTCCATTTCTTCAAATGTTCTATTGGTGTCCCTTGTCCATCATATCTCTACATCTTATTGCTCCCCTGTTTTGCGCCGAATCTAATGCATAGTAGTCGCTTACATTGGTACCGGTCCTTAACTGTTTCTTTGTGCGCACCCCACCATCTTCCAGGTGTGGCCTTGAGTGCAATGTCCATGGATAAGAGCCTTTGATTCTCTAACACTTCATCTTCATATTTGGTCATAAATTCTTCTAAATCATTCACTCCATGAAAACTAGGAGGTTCTCTTATTTCTGTGCCAACCCATCTTACTACGCGGTCTATTCTTGCACACATTCTTGTGGAAATTTCATGTAATCTCTGTTGCCGATTCTCCATACCTGTATTTGAGTAAGAAACACATGATGTGATGCTCCTCCAGATGAGTACCCCATCTGTAGCTGGGTTGACATAATATTCTTCGTGCACAATAGTTCTGTACAACTGGTTTATTTCCTCCAGATCTAAGAAAGTGGGCTCTACAAACCTTTCTCCCTCTGATGGATTTAAGGGCACAATGAATTTGTATTCTCTTGATTCAAATGTCATCTTTCTTGTCTTCAAGTTGATGATGGCTTGGTTATCAAATGCCCAATCCAAACCAACTAATGCTGGATAAGGTGTTGTGCCATCCACTATTTCTATTACTTCAAAGTCTGCCTTAGTGCGCACTCCATCTAGATCTACTGTCACACATTTAATCCTTCCAATTGGTAGGACTCTGTGTTGATTTGATAACTTCAAATAGACTGGTGAATAACCTAGTGTAGGCTCTCCCATATACTGCCATGTCTTCTTGGGTAACACATTTTCCTCAGAACCTAAATCTAGTATAATATCCCCCATATTGAAATCTTCAATGTTAGCATTCAGTCTGAATTCCCTGCTTGTCCTCCTTATTGTATGGAGGTGATTGACTATTTTATGCTCTAAATTCCCCTCTTCATTTGTGTTACATATTTCTAACATATTTTGCAAAAATTTAACAGATGATGGATCATTCAGTAGTTTAACACATGATTGCAGAAAATTCTTTATGGTACTTACTTGCACTAAAGGTGGTGCTTCGCTGGTGTGATCCATTGATAAAGGTATCTCGTACATTGGTACGTTCTGAGTATGCTGCGCAGATAATGTAGACACAACAACTTGTTTGACGAACTCCTGTCTGACCTCCTTGAATGTTTCTTTTTCTTTCCGCACATCAAACTGCGTATGTGTTTCAGTATTCTTCTTCACCCATTGGTGTTGCACTGGGTCTTGTCTTACTGCGTCAACTCCTGGCTTAGCTCCTCCATGCATGAGTATTTTGATGTTCCTCCCATCATCTCTGGCTTCTGCAGAACTCCAATGTACATTATGATTGTTCTGATTTCTCTTTTCTTGAATCTTCCCCAATAATGTTGGACAATCCTCTATATCATGGTCTGTTGCAAAACAATACACGCATGTCGCAGGTGGAAGTGGAAATTCTCTTGCATAATGTCCTGGATATTGGAATTTATGACATACAACTGGATCTCTGCCTCTTCCAAATCCTCCTCTACCTCTTCCTCCACCTTTGTATCCACCTCGATCTCCTTGTAGTGTGTTGTATTGAGGTACCTTATTATACTGCATTGGGTTATATTGTGGCTGCGTGTTGTTATATTGAGGTTGTACAATGTTATATTGTGGACACACAATATTATATGGACATGGTACCTAGTTGAACTGTGGTCTAACTTGCCCTGTCATCATTTCTTCCTGCACCCTATACGTATCTAGAGTTCTTTCCCTCATCAAGTCCATTTTCCTACAATCTTTGTCATCATGACCCACTGATTTGCGAAAATTGTAGTATGAATTCTTGGTTACTGTTTGGTACTTATGCATCATTCGACAATGATATGGATCATGCCTGTGTGTTTTATTGATCTTGCACCATGGTCCTCCTGTTGGGAAATGGTTTGGTAGCCTTGTTTCTCTGTACTGCACGAAATTTGGGCATTCATTCTTGTGGTGTCCTTCTGTCCTACATGTGGTACACCAAACAACTTCTCTTTTCTCTTTTCCATTATTATGGTTCAATTGAAATGTGAGGTTCTTCATATCCTCCTTTAGCTCTTCTATTGTTGGATATGTCTTCTGATACTGGTTCTCTTCTAGTTGTAAGGCTGCCTTCAGAGCCTCTCCCTGAGTTTGAAACTTCTGTTGTCTTAATGGGTATTTCAAGTGTGGTAGAAGTGAATTCACAAAGATATGTCTATGGTACATGTCAATCATGACATACTTCAAATTACCCTTAAACCGTTTGAACCTTTGATCAATCACACACATGAACTCACCTGGTTTCCGTCTGATTTCAATCATCTCAATCATGTATTGATATTTTGAGCTAGGCTTGTGAAATTCATTTATCAATATCTTCTTGACATCTGCAATCATCCTTGTTGTTCACGGTGGAATGTTTACAACTAGGCTAATGTACCAATCCAGTGCGCGACCTCTTAGCATGATAGCTAACTGCACAAGTTTTGTGTCCTCATCTGTGATATGCTTTTCTTCCCAGATCTTCTCACAGATGAACAATTGCTTTTTAGGGTCATCATATTCGTCTCCCTGAAATTCTGGTAAGCTAATGGTGGGATCATGTCCTGCCATCTTGAACTGNTATTTGACTGCTACTTCTTGAATTGGCTCCTCCAATTGTTTCTCCTTTCTTAGATGAGTTTCTTGTTGTCTTTCTTCCACTAAAATTCGGTTGTCTAAATGGTGGTGTTGTTTCTGGCATACTAGTTACACATGGGGTTATGGGTTCCACACTGACATTTAAATGGATGGGAGTTCTGCCTTCTATTCATTTCCGTGGACCTCTTATCTTCCTTTCATATGTTGCGCACAATATTTTCTCAATCTGCTCCACAGCCCGAAGATCCTCTACCTCTTCTTCATCACTTGCTAAGACCTCTCTATTAGCTATGGATCTCTTCTGATTATTCATCTTATATTGGTAGGGTACTCCACTACGCGTCTTTCCAACTGTTGCCATGATCTGTTTGATCTGATCTTCCTCTATCATGATTGGGTCCATGGCCTCCTCCTTCCTTCCCTTATCCATCTCTCCCTCCATTCTTCCAGCTTCTGTCAGTGCTTCTCCCCTTCACCCATGCACATAGAGAAATTTAGCTGTCTGATGACATAGTAATTACACCTTTGTTATATAGTAAGATCTTGATTGAAGTATACAATGATATGATATACTACCTCTGGGTCCCTTTAGAAACTCTTGCTTTGTTGCGCTGTAAAACTTCATGGTATCTGCTGCAAATTCTGTGATAAACCCTGCAACAATAATGAGTAGCCAGAAATCTACTACGTGTGTGAATTTGTTGTTAACTTGTTGTAATTGCGCGATCTCCACATGATTTCACTCGAGCTGTCTAATTTGATTTGTAGGGTGGTTGTCTTTCAACCTCAATAGCCACTCCTGTAACACATGCGAGAAATCACAGAAAAAGACCTCATGCAAGTTGTTAAACACATACTTGTCCAGATATTTGTGCGGTGTTAACTTAGGGTTTCTATTATCCTTCTACGCAAACTCAAGCTCCTTTGTTTTCAACCAACTTCCAATCTCTGCCTTCGTTGGATTCCACGATCTGAACATTCCCTTCTATACTTACATTTTCTGCGCGACTCTTTCATGGATCCCACTCACTCAATCCCATGTAGTTTCAGCCAACAACCGAACCATTTGTTGGTTAATACTCTTTCTATCTACTTCTTGGCTGACCCAGGTTCAGATTTGAACAAGTTTCCAACAAAAACCTCTAAAACTATCGACCCTCATGGTAAACCAAAAGGTAATGCAGCCCACAAAATGTACTACACAGTCTCACCCAAGATAGTTCTATGGGTGACTGCAATGCTCAGGTGCTTGTAGTCTAGGAAAGAGTGGGGATATGTGATTGTAACTGATCTTTCGCAAGCCTTAAATTGATTACTCAATTTATTATTATTAAGGTTTATTCATCTGTTAAGTCTATGCATGCATTCTAACAGATCTAACATATAACATATCTCACAGAATTATCTATCCATTCATTCATAGTCTAACTACTTGCATAAGGTAAATATGCAATAAACACGACACATAACACATGTTTTACCCTCTCCTAGGCTATGTCCACAAAGATCTGGCTTCTTATGCTCTATTATTTAGATTTCTTCAATATATGGCACCGCACACACTACAGTTTCGATCATACAATCACAAAAGAGGTTCCACCTCTGTAAGGCTGACTAGATCGCACCAGGATCCTCGGCCTGTGATCTAACCCTTAAGATATAACTACTTGACTCTCCTACAACTCAACACCGTACAAAATGGTATCAGATCTTACAGTAGTTTTTCTAACCAAACATAACAAAGTTCAATTGCCTCTACCTATATCTCCTAGGTACTTATTTATACTAAATTATAGCTTATCAGTCGTTACAATAAAAAAACCCTAACCCTAGCCCTAACGTGGTTAGGTTTTCATGCATGCGTGCCTTGCATGCTTTCCTCCTTTGCATGCAGATTTTCCCCGCACATGCTGCTTTTCTTGCCAACTATCTTTTTCCAAATTGCGCTTCACTTTCCAAAGATGGACTTTTCCTCAAAATCAGCCCGTGCCCAACAATCAAATACTAGGGTTGGTTTTGAGAAAGTTATGAAATGGCTTGAAAAACCATGATTTGATATTAAAACACTTTCTTTTTTTATTGCAATGGTGGCATATTGGTGTAAGCGATGGGGAATTCATTATTTTTTACCACCAACCAATTGTGTTTTCACTCTCTTGGAGAGAGATCAATATGTCATTGCCAAAGTCTTCATCCTTGCTTAATGTCTCTCACTTGCAATAGCCTACTCGTGTTCAAGTCATTATGCATATTTAGAGCCTTGTTCCAATACGACTTGTGGTGGGGTGGGGAATGGGGACAAAATGGTTAGGTTGAATAGTGGAATGATGCCATAGGATGAATTACAATTTTTTTGTGAGGGTTTAATCAACATCTTTCTCTTGTGCTTCACTCTCATCATAAAGTGAATAAGGAGTAATTTGAAATGAATACAATTCACTTGCTTTGTGAAGCCCTATAATTAAGAGTGGTTAAGATTTTAGGAATTTCTTGAAGGTGGATGAGATTCAATAAACCTAGGGTCCCAAATTCAATAAAGCAGGCCACCCAAATGGATGCATGAAGAGTGAAGACGTAAATGAAAGGGGTAAAGAGGTAAATGTTTCTTCATAATTATGAGACACCAGGCCACTCCTCAACCTGGGAGGTGGTAAAATGCAAGAACAAGCCACATACCAAAGGTAAATGTTAAAATTGAATAGGTAAATGTTAAATCAAGAGGTAAATGTTAAAATTGAAGTAATGTTGTTTGCATTCCCTAAATTATGCTAACTAGCAATTGATAACTCAAGGTAGTAATTTGTTAATCATGTTATGTAAAAGTAAAATAGTAAACATGATGAAATGACGAATTCATAAATTCAAGGAAGTTAATGTTGGCAATATCATTCATTGATTTGGAGATAAGACTAAGAATATGCCAGCGTCTTCAATTCCTGACCATCAGATAAGATTTTGTAATTAAAAGATTGATTAATCCATTGATTCCAATAATTCTAATAAGGGTATGCCTATTGACGTAATTACTGTCGAATAGTCAGAGTTCCAGGTTTTGTTTTTTCAGAAAGGCATATAACTATACAAAAGAGCAAAAAATTTCGCTTCTATTCAAAGAGAGTGTACGTTGAACGATCAAAGTTCTGGGTTTGCTTATATTGCGAGCATAGATTTCCGCTTCTATACATAGAGACTGCAACACATCTCACTGATAGTAACTATTGGTCCGAGATTTAGATAGACCTGGACAATTAATTTCATTAAAATGTGTAGGAGTAGGTGGAGTAAAAAAGTCTCATGAATGAAGATTTGTTGGGAAATATGAACATATGTAGATCTTGGGTCATAAACTCCTTTCTTTCGGATCATAATCCTATATGTCTACAATTTGAAGAGCAAAAATGATCCACTACACTTCCCCTTTAAATTTAACCATGCATGGTTGATGGAGACATATTTTAATTTGTTGGTAAGATCTACTTGGTTGTCTATGGATTCATGGACAGATTCATCAGCTATGAATCTGATTGTGATTAAGCTTAAAAAATTAAAAGAAGCAGTAGCTTCTTGGCAGAAAGAGAAGATAAAAAAGTTGCAGGTTGAATTTAGTGAAATTGAGCAGAACATAACAATGGTGTTGCAAATATTTCCCTCACAAATCTTTCCTTTTGAGGTTAAGGAGGAGATTATGTCACTTGAAAAAAGAAAAGCCGAGATCCTCAAAATTGAGAAAGAAACGTGGCGACTCAAGAGCAGGGCACTATGGTTGAAAAGTAGGGAGAGGAATTTAATTTTTTTTCATAAATTTGCTGAGAATATAAATAATTACAATACTCTCTGGGATGTCTTGGATGAAGAAGGAAATTTACAACAATCTCAGGTAGGGATTAAAGTAGCAACACACAACTTTTACAGTTCTCTTTATAAAGAAAAGGATAGTGAAGATACATTAACCCAAATCAATGTATTAAAAGAAGTTCCAAGATTCTTCACGGATGAAGAAAACAATGAGGTGGGTAGACAAGTCACACTTCAGGAGGTTGAGAAAATCGTAGAGCAGATGCCAAAGGACAAAATCCCAGGCCCAGATGGATGGACTCAATAATTATTCCATCACTTTTTTGATATTATGGGAAAAGACTTGCTAAATGTAGTGGAAGAGTCAAGGACTTCTGGTAAGGTATGTGGTTCATTAAATGCTACTTTTTTGACACTTATTCCAAAGGAGGCAAAAACTAACTCTTTTCATGAATTTAGACCAATTTCTTTCTATAACTTTGTCTATAAAGTTATTACCAAGCTCATTGCCTCCACGATTAAATATAATTTGGCTTCATGTTTTTCAAAAGAACAAATTGGTTTTTTAAAAGACATGCTTACTTCTGATGCTATTGGACTTGCACAAGAGTGTATGCACTTTTCAAAAACCAAGAAGATGTCCTCCTTAATTATGAAGTTGGACTTAAAGAAATCCTATGACAAAGTCAGTTGGAATTTTATAAGAATGTTGTTTATATCGATAAGTCTTAAATGGGAGGTGGTACTGTGGATAATGGGACGTGTTTCAAGTTTAAACTTCACAATACTTGTAAATGGTTCACCAACAGATTTCTTCAAAGGTTTCAAGGTCTTAAGGCAAGGATGCCCTTTTTCACCTTTGCTTTTTCTACTAGTGGTGGAAAGTTTAAGTAGAATGATGAAGAAGGACAAAGCATAAGGTGTTTTCTCAGGTTTAAAAGTAGCCAGAGGATTAGTCATCACCCATTTATTTTTCGCAGATGATGTATTGATTCTTGGCATTGATTATATTGACGAATGGTTGGAATTAAAGAAGATCATTTCTTCTTTCTGTTAAGCTACTAGAATGGAAGTTAATTGTCGAAATCCCGTTTCCTCTACAATAATTTGGACACTGAAAATATAGAAGGGCTTGAAGATCTCTTTGCAATTCCCTTAGTCCATTTAGATTGCGGTTTGAAATATTTAGGCTTCTATCTTAATCCTAATGACTATAAAGTCTTTGATTGGTTATGTCTTCTCCAGAAAATATAAAAGAGAGTTGGCCACTGTTCTTTTAGGTGGCTCTCCCTGGGAGGTAGATTAGTCCTCATTAAATATGTTCTTCAAAACATCCTAGACTATTGGTGCACTTTAGTAAATGTCCCTTCTTTGATCAAGACAAAAATCCGTCAAGTTTTCTTGAATTTTCTATGGAGGGGAGCAATGAAACCCTCGGGTTTTCATCAAGCTAATTGGGATCTGATTGCAAAACTGAAATCTCTTGGAGGCTGGGGTATTAGAAACTTAGATTGGTTTTCTCAAGCTTTAGCGACCAAGTCTTTATGGAGATTTTTTTTTGGGGCAGGCTTGTGGAGTTTAGCAATGCATAAAAAATACCTCAAAGGGACATATGTCATCTTTTGGTTGAGATTTGAAAACTACAGATATCCGATAGCTTCACTTTTCTGGAGGAATCTTATGCTTTCTGTGCCTTTGTTAAAGAAATGGATTGCTTGGTCAGTTGGCATTGGTTCTAGAGTATTGGTTGGCTTAGACCCTTTTGTTGGAAGTGGCCCTTCTTTCAGACTCTCTACATGACTCATTAGACATTTGCATACACGTAACATCTTTTCTCTAGCACATATCAGCCATACCTCTTCTTACAATGCATCAGGTTCTCATGACTGGTTAACCCCCAACGATTTGGGATTGGAAGGAGACATGGATACATAATGGGAGTCATATACTCTAATGTTAAGATACACCGATATTTCACTCAGACATGAAGATGATGCAATCTCGTGGACTTGGAATAAATCCTTGGGAGTTATCACTATTAAATCTACTTATGAAGCATTGGTAGAACAAAATGTAAAGGCATATCCAAAATGGTGGTTCACAACTATTTGGAAACTACAGATTCCTGTAAAAATCATTCTCTTTGTTTGGCTAAGTCTTCAAGACCGCATTCTCTCAAGAGAGAATTACATGCATAGAGGATGAATAGGACCTTTTGTGTGTTCTCTGTGCTTGAGAAGTGATGAAACCACTCAACATCTGTTGGTTGACTGTGAAGTCTCATAATACATTTGGAAGGAAGTTTGTACTCAGCTAACGCTCCGTGATATTTGGAGTTCTCTTGACCCTTGATAGAAAATTTGAAATCTTGGTTTGTAGTCTTTCCTCGACATAGGATGGCCCCTTTCTATATTCTTTGGGGATTTTGGAGATATAGGAATAGGATCTTGTTTGAAAACGTTGTCAGGAATGATGATGTAATATGTATGAGGATTGCCATGGATATCAAAGAGATGCCAAATTTAGAGGAAGGAGAAATATTTGATTTTATCATGAACCCAATCTACTTTAGACAAAAGCCTTTAGGCTTCTTTGATGGAGCTGCAACTAGTAGTTCTTGTGGTGTTGGTATAGTTTTAAAATTGAGTAGTGACCACTTCTACAAGATCCATCTCGCTATTGGAACGTGTTCAAACATCAAAGCAGAGATGCTTGGTTTATGGGGTCTGCTTCACTTTACTTTGAGATTACAGATTCATGAATTGATGGTGGTGGGTGATTCAAAGGGCATCCTAGACTGGTTTGATGGAAAATCCAATTTGAATGTATTATCTTTACAACTTTGGAAGAGAAAGATGTTGGAGCTCAAGCATGCCTTTAGTTGGATACATTGCTTTCATGTCCACAGAATTTTCAACTCTATGGCGGATTCACTTTCAAAGTTAGCACCGGATAAACAAATTGGCTCAATGAAATCCTTGAACATTCAGTCATAAATTCTGGATCTTTCTACATTTTCTGAACTTTCTGGTTGGAAATTTTGGTTGACAGTTCTTTATGTTCTATATTTTTGCACTCACTGTAGTATTTGTGAACAAATTATGTTAAATGAGGATAAGACTTTTAGATATAAGCCTTGTGGAGGTGATGTTTTATGATAGGAAGTTGCTATTATGATTCATGACCTTAGAAGTGATATTTTGTATTAGAAAATTTCTTTTTATTATGATGAATAGCATGTAACCAATTTTTTTTAAGCCATATTATCAAATTAGGCAGTTTTGCAAATGAAACGATTTTTTTTTTTCAGCAAATTACCACAATATTATCAAGATATGCAAAACTGGTTAGACATCGAAGGGTTGCGTCTTTTGGGGTGTAATTGTTGGATAATGGAGCAGCGTCCGATGGGCTGTATTTATACGAAAAAGTAGTTTTTCTGTGCATACAAGAAAAACTGATAATTCTGTGCCTGCAATTATGCGAAAAAATGTCTGGGGCGACAGAGGGGCCGACAGACACATCGTTGGAAGTATACAAAAATTCGATACTTGGGAGAGCTTTGTGGTCGACTCTAGACGATCACATTCGCAGTAGAGATCTCCAACCCCTGGAAGCCCTTGAACTGCTTCAAGACTTTGGCTCGGTATTTAA
>JASDQU010229823.1:5453-16281 GCA_032191745.1 Picea mariana | reverse complement strand
GTAGGGTAAAATAAAGAGATTAAGAAATTAATGCAAATAGGTGGTTGTAAATTTGAAAAGAAGAAATTAATTAGTTAACTAATGGGAGCTTAAAAGAAAAATATATATATACATATATATATGAATTTAAAAAAATATAATAAAAAAGATGCTTAGCGCCTTTACCTTATTGAGTTTTCAAAAAAAAATAAAAATAAAAATAAAAGGGGAGGAAACTTAAAAGAAATATGATTTAGGGTTTTTGATGAAAAACCTAATGGGATTAGGTCAAAAAGAGGATAAAAGAAAGGAGGTGGGGGAAAAGAAGGGGGATCTGTGAGGAGGTATTGTTATGCTGCCCAAATTTGAAACTGGACTGATTGCTTGTGAGGGGTTGGGGATTTTCTGAGCTAACTTGAGGGGTAGCTCAGCCTTGGAGGCGAGTTGAGAAGCTAGGTTACTGTCTGGATTGTGTGTGGCCCCTTTGCGGCTCGGGGGGCTGAGGGGGAAGCAGAGTACCCCTAGCGTTTGGCTGGGAGGTACCGGTGAGTCCTCTACGGTCGACACGGAGCAGGATTGCACGGAGCATGCGGACAAACCTTTGGAGGAGGCGAACATGCAAAGGTACGCCCTTCAGTAGAATGAAAGACAGTGTAAATAGTTGTTAAAATCCTCGACGGAGTAAAATGGCTCGGTTCTTATTCTGACTGTGTAAATTAGTTTTTTATCTTGGCGTGGACTGTTGTTAAAATAAATATATGTATATAGACATTGCATTGGGGTTTAAGTGCTGGAAAATCTAATTTTTGGCATGTATGTCGTTGTTGACTGTTCAAATGAAGATGTTATACTTTAAAACGAAACCGATTCCTGTTTGAATGAAGGATTTATACTCGAAAGAATTCAACAAACTGTATTCAAGTCTGTCATGCGACTTGGTTTTAATGACAATGGTATTTTATTCTTTTTCCCACTGGCAATTTGTTTGGGGTTTATGGTTGTACATTTTTTTTCCTATTTGGTACAGTCATAGGGTTTCTATGGAAGGCCACTGGAGATTAGGGTTTATGCCCTTACAGTATTAAGACAATGGCGAAGAAGTTTATCCCATTATTTAACAGGGTTTGATAGAGAAAGTTTTTTCTCTGACCAAGACCGCTGGAGGCATTTTGCTGCCCGAGAGCACCAGCAAGTTTTGGATACATTTATTTATGAAAGCATCTTCTTGAAATATTTGTGTTTATGCGTATTCTCTATTAGATCTTAGCTCTTTCCGTGTGTATTAATTTCCTTGTGGCTCCAATCTGGATCCGTCCATTGGATTGCATGATTTCCAGTAGCGGAGCCGAGTATTGAGGTCAGTCGTGTTATGTTAATCCTATTGTTAATCCAAGCTGCCCTTGGTTTTTCTTTTTAGTTTCATTACGAAATAGGGTTTTTGTGTTGCACTGGATTCTGAGACCAACCCACCTGAAAAATGAATTCAGGATATCGGTGTGAATATAAAACATGGATACTCACACACAGGCGTTTGTGCTACCAGTTGGTTGGTTTACAGACATACGTTGGGCTGATTCCACAATTTAGGTGGCCATATTGTGGCACCCACAACCCTAAGACGACTTTCTCTTGCGTCTAGTCCACCCAACACTTATGCCTGCACCTAAGCGAGCATGTACACGGTGCGTATACACTGTCTATATGCAGGTGGTGCCTATAGTGCTGAAGTGTACACAGAACATAGGTCGATGTTACTGACAGCAACAAGAGAAGCCAAATGCTCCATAGCCCAAGTAGGGGAGACATCTTGTATCACTCTTAAAAATTAAAAAAAAATGAAAAACAAAACACCGGATGAATGAACAGAAACCACCGCTTTTGTTTTTATTTTAAGTCGGTAGGTACACGGTATATGATTTTAGATATACAGTGTGTTGATGCACACATCAATATAGGTCTATATTATTGCTGGATTTAGAGTGGTTGTACACATAAATGTGAATCTCTTTTACTGATTGGATAAACAGTATGTGTTGTACGCAGAAATGTAGTTTTTTTTAATTCCTGATTGGATATATTAAACTTCCAGGTCATTAATGAGCCTACGAAATCACTGCTGTGTTATTGTTAAATAAAGGTGATTTCCATGTTTTTGTTAAATGGGTTTAGGGTAATTTCGGGTTAGCCTTCAGCGTTGATGCTTGAAGCATGCCTGCGATTTATAGTTGTATTTATTGTTGGCAGTAAACCTTAAATGTTGTCAGAGATTTCAAATAAAAACTGTGACAGCGTCCTTGGCCAGAAATCGCCACCCCGATCAGAAGGGAATCCCCCTTAACTGCAAACCCTCATAATGAGGAGATCTGGTTTAAACGTACCTTTCTTGACAGGTATTCGTGTTGACTTGCGTGCCCTTGGAAGAATGAACTGGACGTAGTTGACAGACTGGATGCACGTGTTTTATTGTTTATTTTATATCCTTTACCGATTTGCGCGTCCTTGGAAGAATCAAACCGGCGTAGATGAATGTTGTTGGGTTATTACTGGTAGATGTAACGGTCTTATTATTACAGCCTTATGAATTGTCGTATTCTCATTACTGCCTTATTAGAATTATGCAACTGCCAGATTTATTACTATTCTTATTATGGTGAATTTGTTATTTTATTAACATTTCGCCATTTGTTGGTTAATGATCGAATTATGATAAAAGAATTATCATTTTCATTACCTTCCATATTTTAATATCCTCATTATTATAATTCATTATTTAATTATCCTTTCGTCCTTGGTCATTAAATTTTGCTTCCCAATTTAGTTCAACGAAGGAAGAAGAAAAATGTATGTCTTGCTATAGCATGAATGGGTATAAATCGTAACGCCTTATAATTCCAATTATAACCAATCACTTTAGTTAGCATTGGTTCAATGAACTTAAATGGCCTACAACTGAGGTTGGGTTAAAAAATTAATGCCCCAGCTAGAATTTAGGCAATTATTAAACATGGTACTTTATTTTCATTTAATTTCCATGCTACCTTATTTTCATGCTAATTCAATGGTAAGTAATAATGGTAGATTGAAAATGTCATGTCATTAATTTTCCATGCCACTTTATTTCCATGCTAAGTTTCATTATAAATGTATTTTAGAATATAAGGGTGAGGATGTGGTTATGTTATGCTAAGATTAGTGTAGTACCTTTTGATAACATATAAATGAATGATGTTGTTATTTTAAGATTGAAAGTTATTTGATAATATGCCTTTAATTTATAATATTGATGTTATTTTAAGTTGCAAGGTTATTATATTGATAGGTAATGCCACCGGCTATAATTTAGTGTTGTTGCAAAATGCATGGAGAAATTTCATTAAATTTCATTATGAGTAATGTGTAAAGGTAGCACTTTATTGCATTACAAATGCGAATCTAGCTTGGTGTTGACGACTTGATCGGTAAATTGTTGTCATTTAATTGCGATTTATTGTAAAATAAGATGATGCCAATGTTAATTTATGGTAAGGTTATTGAAGTCTCGTTGTTAGTAACGACACTTAAATGTAAGGTTCTGGAACTGAGAATAATCTTTTATTATGAATCAGAAAGAGGGGGATTGAAATTAATTAAATGTACCTTAATTAAGGTTGGGATGGTAACTCGTCGAGCCTAGAAGTTAAGCCGAGTCTTGGGTCTGTAACTAATGTCATTGAGTCTTAGATAAATGCCCTGTCGTGAACGATTGGTTGCTCATTTAATTATGGTTGTGTTGGGATGTGTGATTTTCTTGGTGTGTTCGGTAACTATTGTCCCTTGAGTCATATTTAGTGCCCGGTCATAATAATGGTTGTTGTAGTCTGAGTCCCTGTCTCGTGCCTTCCATAGTAGACATGGTTTCTCTTTGACTATTGATGCGTTGGGTTGTAATAATTGGTTGATTGGACTGTTGTGTTGGGCGGGATATAGACACCACCATGTAGCCTTAGTATACAGGTCTGTATGTGATTTTCCTGTGTAAAGAATCCAGTGCCGTATCAAGAGTCCCGGGCCCTTTAAAGGCAGGGTTTCCACTCTTGCGACACACCTGAGGGGATTACTAGTTTCTGCCTGAGCAGTCGGCCAGGAGCCTATCTGACCTTCTCTCTCTCCGGAGCAGAGAAGGTACTGCATCCCTTACATTGATCCGCATTTCATTGAACACAAAATTACGAAAATACATGTGTGCATCTTCTGATACTGAACGTTTTAATTGCTTAAATTTCAAAAGCGTATCTTCCAAATAAGAGAACAAATTGGATAGGCGTGGGACCATCTCCCCGTGAATTCCCCAACGTCTAACAAACTCTATCAGCATGGCCTCACCTTCCTTTTCTCTTAAATCTGGCAAAACCCTTGATGTGAAGTACATTTTAAGTGACTGCTTGTATCTCTTATATATTTTCTTCAACCTGTTTGGTTCTATCCAACTATTTCGTCCACCAAGTTTATGATAAATCAAATAAAGTTCCATGTGGTCTGCAACAGAAACGACATTTTGGACATTTCCCTCCTCCACGGTGCTTATTAACTTCAGGATATACTTATTTATAATATCCCACGCTTCGTCGAGGTCTAAAATTTTCAGATCACCTCTGTTGCTCATTTTCGTGGAAGTTATATATACTAAAATTGATGTGGTTTCGTTGTCAAAACAAAATATCGTATTATTTCTTTTTCCAAAGCTATACCAAGATACGGAATTGTCATGTTCCAATGATCCATGAGAATCTATCTATATATATCAATTGCATAAGTCGACCTGCTTTTGTTTTTTTTAACTTATGTTTCGGCATATATTTAAAAATTGTTTTTTTAATAAATAATTTTTTGTCGGCCTTCCTCAAATATTTAGAAGTTTTTTTTTTTTTAAATAATTTTTGTGACCTACACATATGCATTTCATTACAGATATATTTAAAAGTGTTTTTCTTAATTACGCTGAAAGCGTACACCTATTGACAATGAGCACATTTAATAGGTTTTCAATGTTCAAAAGCACCACCGTACTTTATAATAAAAACACTTGCACCAAATAAATCGCATAGGTTCCATTGAACATTACTTCGGTTTCGTCATGCGCAGTGCAGTAGGGAAAATAAATAAATAAATCTAAATAGATTTTCTTGCAAAATATGAAGCAATAATTGATGCTCAAATTTCTTCATAAGACACCATGTTTCCGGTGCTCTACATCAACTTCGATAGCTCCATTGGTGGGTTTCACACATTTTCAAATTTTTAAATTATCATGAATTTTCATTTCCTCTCAATGGTTTAACCATGCATCCTCGGAGCAGAAGAGAGGACAGGGAATTTATTTCTTACCTTCCAATTTTCATTTTCATCCAATCAAAATTAGAATTTAGCTTGAAATTTGGCATTTTTTTTCGATGTTAAATTCACAATGAGAAGCACCATGAGTGTGTATTGTGTTAAATTCACTATGATCAATATTTTCGGTGCAACTCATACATATGTACACACCAGTGTCATTCAATCAAGAGCACTATGATAAATTATAGAAAAACAAAAAATTGCATCCTTCAAAATGCACCGATACATTTCACTTCATTAACTGCACCACTATCTCAATGATATATAAAATTGAAGGTAGTGTTGTATCCATTTTAACCAATCACAGTGGGTCGTACATGAAACTCAACACACCGATGGGTCAATGCTCAAACACAACACCATGCTTTATGATAAAAAATACACTCACCGAATAAATCTCATCGATGTTGATTAACATTATGCACTCGTGTTCTTCACTATCGTTAGGTGCACCTCCTTAGGGTAAATAAAAAAATAATTACCAAGCCAATTTTTATTGTTCCAATGCATCTCGTTCTCCCAAACTCTCAATAAAGAAAAGGTGATCACCATTTGTTGATGTGCAGTTGTAAGACCCTCAGTTCAAGTTATTCAACCAACAAAACCCTTTAGATACAAGGGATTTCGACATCACCTGCATGCAAGTGAATTTTCACCCGAAGCATCTACTAGGGCTGCAGGAACCAAGTTTCTACCTATATGAGGGGATTTGAGGCTATCAAGATAACCATTAATACTTATTCACCATCTGCACATTATCCTTATTTAAAATCCTTTTATCAGTAAAAAAACCCTATCCATGACTTCCATTGATTAAAAGTTCATTACTTTCACCATAACAGTTGTGCAAAATTAACCCATGTAAGATTCATTCAGTACCCTAAACCCTAGTGTGCAGAAACAATATAACATATATCGCGATATAACCAACCCACTTAATCATTCGTTATTTGTGTGCATCAATCATATGTTAAATAGATCTATACTAATCATGCATGAACATAACATCCATGAATAATCACATAAAAAAACACATTAGACATGGGATTTTAACGTGGTTCACCCAATCCCTCGGCTAGTGGATTGTCGTCTTATATTAGTCTTCATGCAATAACCACCTCAGGCTTGCACTTACAAAAGATACAACATATTGTATTTTCCAAACCTGCCTAGCTACTTTGCAATGCTAGCCTATCTCTCTAATATCTCAGATATGCTCGTGTCCCTGAAATACCTTCCCCAAAACCTGGAGAATAAACTATCTTCATGATCTGAGTGTGAGGGTGTCTTTATCTCTTGAGAACACATGCTACACAAAAAAATAATTAGAGAACGCAGGCTACACAAAAAATTCCTCAATCGCATTATCTCTTTGAGATTCCCTGCGCAATCAGATACGCAATAGAACTTTCCCCAGGATTTATTGACATACTGACTCTTACATAAAAAGTAGGCATTGCCATTATTACTTATACTGGCATATGCTTTATTCCAAAAGATTGATTGACATTGACCTAAACTAGCTATAGTATTACTTCTTCTTCTCCTCTATCTTGTTGCGGATGACTCGAACTTGCTATGTGCCCTGTTAGGAAGGTTTCCATCTTGTCTTATTTCTCCAACTCCTCTTTGTTTATATCTAGAAGCATCCCTTCTTCCGCCACCAATGGAGGGAACTTTCATTGCACTGTCTCGACTTTCATCCACTTGTCCTCTCTGTGGCATTTGGCATTGTTGATCGACTAGGTAGAAACCATGATATTTCTTGGCATGGTCTGATGTGATTTGCAAGGAAGATACAAGTGAAGTGTGTATCTGTGATAAATTATGAATGCCACTATGGTAGGTTTTTTTTTTGCAAAGCTGATTTGATGATTCAGGCATATGAAAAATGAGAGGAAGCTCTATGGGATCTTGGGACTGAAATCCAAGATAGACCTCGAAAGGTAAGAAGTATGTGGAAGCATGAGTGGCCTTTTTGTAAGGGTGACACTTCTGTAAATCTGGAATTAGGAGGTGGAATTCTTTGGCGTAGTGTCGGTCAATAAATTTGGCAGAGGACAGGGTCTCAGAGTGGTAAGTTGTCGGGTGAGCTCCCTTTTTACGCGTCACTCCTAGGAAAACTAAGAGGTAATGTGGGGTAAAGTATAATGATCTTTCATTGTTTGTTGGGTAAGAGAATGGGATGCGGTAACTAGAGGACATGTGATAGTGTCTTCTGGAACTGGGCGAGATCATGGAGTCTTGGGTGATGATGCGGCGTGCATGAGATCAATGGATGTAGCTTGGTCTTGAGAGGGTGGGGGCCTTGAGGGAGACTATGACGTTTTGGAAAATTCTCAAAGTAGAGGGATTATTGTGGGAGGTGTTAGATTAGTGAGGATCTTGGGGTGCACATGGCAGGTCAAACACAGGGAGACATTGGGGGTATTGATAACATGTTGCATGGCGGTGGTAGTGGTTCGCAGTTGTGGTAAAGTGATGGATGATGAAGTAAGTACATAGGTACGTCCAACCTATTTAAGGTGGTATTGTTGAGTCTTGGCGTGATACATTGCTTGTTGATCTTGTTGGTAAGGAAGATAGAGAAGGAGGTCAGAACAATCTAATGGTGACACATTGCATATCACCATGTCACAAAAGAGACCAATGGCGAAGGTAACGATGCAAAATCTAGAAATAGTAATGTGAGGACCATTATTCTGGACCCAACCAAGCTGATATGGATCATGGTGTGGGGTGGTTTGAAGTTGCAGATGTTGGACAAATTGTTGTGATATATGATTTCTTTCACTGTCATTTTCGAGGATGAGAGTGGAAAATTCATATTTAATTTAGAAGTTGTCAGTGTAGGGAGGAACATTATCGTGAGTGGGTTCTAGCATAGTCATGAGAATGAGGGATGGGTCTCCTTCGGTGGGGCTGGTGAGAGAGATAACTTCTCGTTGCTTGAGAAACTCAGTGGGTGTGGTCTCTGCAAACAAGGTCTAATGGGGGTGGCTATTTTTAATGGCTTGACAGTCAACAAATTTATGGGAGTTGGTCTTGTGAGAATTACACCAAACTTCATTTTTGGTCATTGACAAGGAAGAAGGATAAGGTTGAGAATGAGAAGGGGGTGGGCGATCAGGATGGGTTCTATTTGGTAGATGGAAAATCTAAGGATCTATATTTATTTCTATGACTAAGGCCTGTAAGAAAGCCTTGTCCGGAGAAGGACTTTAAAAAATATCCACCTCCCTTCGGAGAGGTAACACTAAACCAGAGTTGAACTTTATAATTAAAACCTTGTATGGTTCGTTGATATGGATTTGGATGCGCAACTTGGAGAAGACATTCATGTAGCCTTGAACCTATTCATTGGAAACCTCATGGGGTTGTAACCACTTTGCGAGTAAGTTATGAAGGTAGCCTCGAGGGTAGAAGCATTCTCTCAATGCCTAGAAGAATGCATCCCATGAAGTGATGCGGTCGTTTTTTGAGGACGATCGAGTACCGATCTTGATGATCAATTATGCACTATCCAAGTGTGTGTCCCACCAAGCTTGGGCGACTCCTTCAAGTTGAAGACTGGCTATTTTCAATTTGTTGGCCTCCTCCATTTGAGGTGAGGTATTGAAATAAGTGGAGAGAATACAGAGCCAGGAATCCACAGTCTCGGCATTCATTTGGTCGACGAACTTGGGTAATTGAGGATGGGTGTCCAACTGCATGGTCCATGGAGGTCTTCAATGTTGAATTCAAATCAGTTCTTGTAGATCCAGCACCAAATCTGCCACTGGGCTTGATGTGTCTAAGATGGATTCCTCACTGCAGGTTTCTCATTGAGGCGTCATGGTTGGCAGCCTAGAATAGACCCTGAAGAGGGTGTCAAAGAATCCTGATAATGGCGAAATGCACGCTCTAAGCAGAAGCACGAGACTAAGTATGAAAACCAATTGATCTAGCTTGAGGGCGAATGTTGGGCAATTTGTTTGCTAGTCAGCAACATGTGCTAAAGTGAAAAAGAGAGGAAATGCGTACGTTGTTCTCTTTTCTCAGTGGGGGCGGATGTTGGGTGAATACACCACGAGCAAGTTGCAAAACAATGCGTTCTGGAGTGGTCAAGACAGAAAACGAGAGACATCCACGCGCTCTTAAGCAGAAAAGAACAAAAAATAATTTTTGTGGTGTGCTCTTTGTTCCTTCCTTGGTCGTGGTCATTTTGGTTTGGAGATCCACATTTTGCCAGCCCCTTGACTGAAGAACAAAATGCTCAGTCTCGAAACAGAGATGCACACTAGTACCTTTGGTGTGAAATCTCTCTTTTCTCCCTCCTAAACAGCAACACTCTGCAAGAAGGTGTTCTCTTTGTAGTGATTGTAGATCCTTTCTCCCTCACTTCATGGGGTTGGTTACATGAATTCCATTATTCTTGGGAATTGTGTTGACCATACATCATTTTTAGGAGGATTTTGGTGATGTATTGAAATAAGTGGAGAGGATACAGAGCCAGGAATCCACAGTCTCGGCATTCATTTGGTCGACGAACTTGGGTAATTGAGGATGGGTGTCCAGCTGCACGGTCGTTGGAGGTTGGGAATTGTGTTGACCATACATCATTTTTAGGAGGATTTTGGTGATCAGTCTCGCATTCATTTGGTCGACGAACTTGGGTAATTGAGGATGGGTGTCCAGCTGCACGGTCGTTGGAGGTCTACGATGTTGAATTCAAATCATTTCTTGTAGGTCCAGCACCAAATATGCCTTTGGGCTTGATGTGTCTAAGATGGATTCCTCACTGCAGGTTTCTCGTTGAGGCGTCATGGTTGGTAGCCTAGAATAGACCCTGAAGAGGGTGTCAAAGAATCATCATAATGGTGAAATGCACGCTCTAAGCAGAAGCATGAGACTAAGTATGAAAACCAATTGATCTGGCTTGAGGGCGAATGTTGGGCAATTTGTTTGCTAGTCAGCAAGATGTGCTAGAGTGAAAAAGAGAGGAAACGCGTACGTTGTTCTCTTTTCTCAGTGGGGGCAGATGTTGGGTGCATACACCACGAGCAAGTTGCAAAACAATGCGTTCTGGAGTGGTCAAGACAGAAAATTTGCCCATGACATTACAGGTTCCCGTGGAATATAGCCACGTAAGCTGTCGATGTTTAGTATGTGTAGAATAAAACTCTTTGAATGCGTTCACACATTTAATCATCTCCAAAGGCAAACTAGGCTAAGAAGATTTTAAAGTTGGCCAAAATGCGAAATTCAGTACCCTAACATCGAACTTTATTCCACGATGGATATTTGGATTACTAGTCAGGTATGCCTCGAAGCTAGTCTGGTTCGCCTGTGCTTGTAACATATCTCTAACCATACTCCCCATCCTTGATGTGAATTGATTACCAAATTGTTGCTTCAGTTTTGACAACATGCTCCGCTCATGAATATCATCTGTACTTTTTCTATCATACAGTAGTCGAGCGGCTAACTTTCTCCT
>JASDQU010229822.1:0-17122 GCA_032191745.1 Picea mariana | reverse complement strand
TGTTGAGTTCTTGTCGCCCTGTGCGGACGAAATTTCAGTGATAACAATAAGTTCAAAATAAAAGGTTAAATATTTCAATCAAATATTCACAACCATCTTATATAAATTCCATCCCAAAGCCAAACCAACTCAGGAGTTGCAAATTGAATTTTATGATAACACTCTCCCAACTTCTATTTCCATGTTCATGAAAAGAGCTACCAAACGAACCCTGGCTGATAATTTTGAAGAAACCAAAATGATAAAATTCCATATGTAAGGGTGTGAAGAAGGCCAGGTCTCTTTATTTAAGAAATAAGTTCAACCCCCTCCCAAGAGAGGACTCCTTCTCACTAGACCGCCAGGGAAACAAGCAGAATAGACGCTCGACATGGGTAAGGGAGACATAAAATATCTACAACGCATGGTTAATAAATTATCAAACGAGATCATAGACATGAAGAGAAATGCAGGGGAAGGAAACCAAGGAAAAAGGCCCTATAAAAATTTCTTCAAAAGGAACCCATCATTCAAAGAAATTGAACCTCCTCCAACTAACTTAAATATTGATCTAGGGAATGTTGCATCTGATTCTTTCTTTACTTATCATCAGGAAAAAAACTCGGAAAGAGACTGCCCTCAATGGGTGCATGCCAATAATTTGATGTCCAATTGGTTTCTAGACGAAGTCTCCCTAATTGAACAACCAAGCAATTTAGTTATGAATGTTTTTGACCAGGAAGAGATTGATCCACCAGAAGATACAACCATGCTGATATGGGATCTTGACCTAATTATTCCTTCCAACGACCTATTTCAGGTTCAAGAACCACCCACAGAGGTCTTTTTTGTGCAAACGAGAAGTAAACTTCCTCCTATATCAAAGGATCCTACTACCACTCAAACGTCAAGGAAAAGGTCAAATCCCGATCACCAGAAAGCACCTTTTTCTCCCCGTAAGAACCCTATTAGCATCCATACCCGATCATCACCCAAACTGGAGAAAAATGTAGTTGAATATCTGAAGAAGTTGAAAGCTAATATATCTATTATGGACATATGTAGAATCCCTCAGAAAAAAGACTTCCTGGTATGAGCTTTGATATCAATAGAAAACCCTACGAAAAGAAATGAACAACAAAGAAATATAACTTCCACAGATCTAGTAAATAAACCAACTGTGAATACCTGCTCGAAATATAATAAGAGAAAACCCTTTGTACCACCGTTCGCTTTCATGCTTGAATTTTTCAACAAGAACCTCCACAATTTTTGGTCGATTCAGAAGCATCCTCTAACATTATGCCATTGTATATCTATAAATGAATAAACTCAGTCCCTCTCAAGATTGATAAGCATGTGATACAACTAGACAAAACCCAGGTGAAAGTCATGGGGGAACTCAGAGATGTAATGATTAGGATAACGACACATCCTATGTTTATGCAAGTGATTGACATCATTGTAGTAGATATCCCATAGGAATATGGGTTATTAATAAGTTGATATTGGTTTGAGAAGTTAAATGGGTAATTTAGTACATACTATGCACACCTTTGGCTACCATTGAAGGCATACAATAATATGATCAGAATCGATAGGGAGAGATATCAGAAACATACAGTCACTGATCTAGAAACCCTAAACGGACCCTCATTGATAGATTTCCCTATTCTAGGAAATTATTCCTGCGATTCCTTCTTCAGGAACTTCTCCCCTCTTCCATATGATGTCCCTCTCACTCAGAACTCCAAAATGGTTTTTCAAGAGAAATCTCCAATACCGACAGAGGAAACCCTCTTCTGTTAAGAACCTATGCTAGAAATCACTGGACAAAATATAGGAGGGAAAGAAAGTAATAAGAAGGAAGAAATGGTTAACTTTTGCTCATAGATCTGGACCATATAATTTGATGGATCTAAATCAAAGGAAGGATCAGAGGAAAGGTGCATCCTCGTTGATCCAAAAGGTAAACGTCATTTCCTATCTTGTAGAATAGAATTTGAATGGACAAATAACACTGGCGAGTATGAAGCTCTAGTACAAGCGTTAAAGAAAGTCATAGAATTAAACGTGATAGAATTGAAGGTTTTCAGAGACTCTAATATTATCGTTAGAAAAGTAAGGAATACTATACATTGCAATTCCCCGCACCTAAAGAATTATCAAAAGGAAGTGCATATGTTAATAGAGCATTATGAAGCTTTCAATATTACAACGATCCCTAGAGAAAAGAACATTCTTGTTGATTCCCTAGCCACAACTTCTTCAAGGTTGTCACCTCTACAATATTATGAAGTCTCCTGATTCACTGTGGAGCTACTCTACAAACCATCGGTGCCCAACAATATTTCTAATTGGAAATTCTTTGAAGGGGATGAACAAATCATAAACTTTTTGACTAACCAAGATAATTTCAAATACTTGGCTATTCACGATAAAGTATTCCAAGAACAATCAACAGGAATGGATTCTCAGACAAGTCAACTTATTGAGAAATCAAAGTCTCCCACAATATTGAAAGGGATAACTAATTTGGAAAAGTCTTTTGACCTGAAGGAATGATTTAAGGGGCCTAAAAATGCAAAGACTAGTAGCTCATATCCCCTACATAAAACTATAAGTCTCGGAACCCTGGAAAACCCAAAGAATGTGAATCTTGGCAAGACTATATCTAAAGAGGAAAGAAAGGCTTATCTCAAATTGTTCAGAAAATATCAATATGTCTTTGCATGGTCCTACCGAGATATAAAAACTTGTGACACCCATATCATTCAACACACTATACCATTAAAACCTGAAATGAAACTCTTCTAGCAGAAGCTCTGAAAGTATCACCCATCTCTAGAACCTCTCATGTATTAGGAATTGAAGAAACTTTTAGACGCCAAAATCATCTTCCAGGTTAGGCATTCCACATGGGTAGAAAATTTGGTTCTTGTGAGGAGAAAGTCTGCAGAAATCCTCTTATGCGTATATTTTAGGAACCTCAACAGAGCTTTAGAAAAGGACAATTACCTAGTCCCACCAATGGAGAAACTCCTACAGACCGTGTCTGGCTCAAAAATATTCTCTCTACTGGACGATTTCTCAAGTTACAACCAAGTCCTAGTTTCAGAGAAAGATCGTTTGAAAACTACCTTCTGAACCAAGTGGGGAAACTTCACCTATAAACACATGCCTTTTGGGTTAATCAATGCGGGGACGACCTTCCAAAGGGCCATGGACAAAGAATTTTAGGGACTAATCAACAAGTTTGTGGTAGTGTATCTAGACGACGTAACTGTGTATTCAAAGAATAGAGAATAACACATCCAACACTTAACTCAGATTTTTGAAAGGTGCAGAAGATACAGTATATCCTTAAATGCTAAGAAAAATATTTTCGGCATCGAGGAAGGTAACCTACTAGGCCACATTATATCTCAAGAAGGCATTCACATAGACCGAGAAAGGATTAAGGCTATATCTCAACTCTCTTTGCCTCACAACAAGAAAGTTATGATGTCTTTTTTCGGACAAATCAATTTCATGAGGAATTTCACTCTCGATTTCGCGGAAACTATCAAACCATTACAAAAGATGATTCGTAAAGATGTCAAATTTAAATAGGATGATGAACGAAAGGATGCTTTTAGCAACATCAAAATTGCTATATATCAAGCCCCCATGTTACGAAGTCCCAATTTCAATAGAGATTTCTTCCTCTATACTTACTCCTCCGACCAATTGTTAGTTGCGGTATTGACTCAGAAGGATGATGACAACAATGAGGCCCCGGTGTTGTTCATGAGAACTAACCTCCAAGGAGCCAAACTAAATTATCATGCCATAGATAAACAAGATTATGAATTTTATAAAGCAGTAAAACACTTCGGGTCTTACATACTCAAGATCCACACCAAAGTAATCGTGCCTCACCTTGTGCTCCGATCCTTATTCACCCAACAGGAGATAGGGGAAAGAAGATGGAAATGGATGTCAGTAGTTCAATAATTTGATCTAGATATAAAACCTACCAAACTACTTAAAGGGAAAGGGTTATACAAACTCGCAATCGAAGCCCAGGACCAAGTAAATGAGAATTCTAGGTGGGAGAATGAAATGGCATTATGGTGTGGCGAAGTTTCATACATCTACCTAGGACAAGAGTCTTGGTATGAGAAGCTAACTTATCTTCTACACCATGAGACTTGTCTAGAAAATATCAACTGTAGGGAAAGGAGATATCTCAGGTTAAAATATGCACAATATCGCCTCATAAATTCGGTACTCTTCCGAGTTAATTATGATGAAGTACTATTAAGATGTCTCGAACATGAAGATGCAGACAAGGGTCTGAAGGAACTCCATGATGGCCCTACCAGTGGACATCTTGCAGGAAACACCACCACTCATAATATATTGAGAGATGGTTATTATTGGCCCACTTTGTTTAAGGATGCTCACACTTATGCTAGAAAGTGCAAAACCTATCAAGTAAATGTTGGGAGAGAGAAGAGAGAAGCACTCCCCCTCCCACCAGTGACTGTTTCTAGGCCTTTTGAGCAATGGGTGTTAGATATCATAGGAGATATTACACCAAGATATTCAAAACAACATAAGTATATACTTACTACCACCAATTATTTCATGAAATGGGCATAGGCCATCCCTCTGACCCATGTAAATGAGAAGGTGGTAATCCAATTCATAGAACAACAACTGATCACAAGGTTTGGTGTCCCTTATGTCCCAATTTTTGATAATGCAACTTACTTCTCTTTCACATTGTTCACATATTTTTTTCTAGACAAAGGAATCATAATTATATACTTTGCAAATTACTATCCAAAAGGAAACGGAGTGGCATAATCAACTAATAAGAACCTAGTAAGGATATTGAAGAAAATAGTTGCAGACAACCAAATGAATTGGCATAATCTACTCCATAACGCTCTATGGGACAATACAGTTACACCCAAGGAAGCTATAGGAAATTCCCCATACTTTCTGGTTTATAGGAAGGAAGCCATTCTCCCGAATGGGATTTATCTTCCATCTCTTCAACTAGCCCAAGATTCTAGAGGGGAGCCCTCATCAGTCATACAAAAAAGAATTGACACTCTGCTCATGCTAGAGGAAGAAATGGAAAAGGCTAATTCAAAATTTATAGCCCACCAACAGATATTAAAAATTTGGTTTGATAAGCATAAGTCTAAAGAGAAGAATTTTGAAGTAGGAGACTTAGTCCTAAAATGGGACAGAGCAAATGAGACAAAAGGGAAGCATTCTAAGTTTTAGAATCTGTGGCTTAGACCTTTCCAGGTAGCTGAGAATATTGGGGTAGGCACTTATCGATTGCATAATCTAAGGGGTGAACCTGACACCCTCCTAGTAAATGACCAAGCCCTAAAACAATATTTTGATTAAAAAAAAAAGAGAGATTTTATGTTTTGTGCGTGTATTTCATGAGTTGTTTCAGCTAAGTTGACTATGAATTAGTTTTATTTTTTATTTTATTTTGTTGTTTTGATTTCCTCACTTTTGAACGTTGTGTTTAGTAGGAAAATGGTTGACCTCAAATCATGTGACATAACGAACTATGTTCCTAACTCATTGCTCACATACAACACAAGAAGCGTCAAGGAACCTACGGTTGCTTTGAAGAGTCCTCTATCTAACTTGTGCATATGAAAAACTCTAGAGAAATGCAGAAAGGTCTACCTGATGGTCTACTAAAACCTTACGGGAAAGTTGGAAAGTTGAAAGGGACTACATGAACCTCAAAGATAAATCTAGAAAACGATTCACCTTAAACCATCTCACTTTGAAATTTAAAAAGACGTCATCCTCTCCCACTCTCGCTTAGGGAATTATGACGAAATCAAAGTTAACTATACCAAATGAGTGAATAGTGGGAGATTGTATGAAGATATCTCCACTGTGGCTATGGACACTCGCTGGTAGCACAACAAGGTCTATGATGTCAGGGTGACTCTATCAGGGTTGTGGATTCTCACTGGGAGCGGAGAAACACCGTAGAAAGTGATTAAACATAAGTAAAGGCTTCATGCAAATGAATACTTTACTAGATTTTATCAAAGGGGAATGATTCAGGGTTACAGGAAACAAAGGAGGAATAAAGGTGGAAAACTCCATAGGCAGACCCAGAAGCATCAAACGGAGAATTTCAAATGCAAGGGTAAATGAAGCTTTGATTTAAAGCCAGTAAGGTTCTCCACCAGATTTTGTATCAGCCGAACATGAAGGAGGAACAAGGATTTTTCTTTCACCCAATAAGTCGCCATTTGTTGAGCACTCAACACACCCTAAAAATCCTATATCAAATTTTACTTTTTGGGTACCACTTGATCTTTTTCACTGTCTGATTCTACTTTAGTATGAAAAATGTTTCCTTTCATTAACTTAAAAAAACTAACTTTTAAATAAAATAATTGACAGCCAAATCTTTTCCCTGACGCGCTTAAGAAATTTGGCATCGGAAAGGATTAAACATGAAAGGAAATCACTCAAGAGAACCAAGGTAGTTGAGCGCTGATATTCATCGGCGTCAGCAGAATGGATTTTTCTTGAGTGACGAGCTTCACTAAGTATATCATTGATGATCGATCCCTTCAGCATTGCCAAAAGGTTGAAGGAGTAAGAATTTATGAAGGAATAAAAGAATCACCGATAGTCGATTCTCGAAACTCTCAGCATCAATGAGCTTTCCAAGAAGGTAGGTATGTAGAAAGGGTGTGACAGATTTATTCCCCCCTCTAACCGTTGACCTCTATATTTTTCGGCATCGACAGTCCTAGGTTTATTTTGACACATACATCTTGTTGAAAACCCCTGACTCCAATTGGGATACACCATCAAACCATCTTCCCCCACCTATCATGTGTTGTTTCCAAAGCGTTTAAACATATGATCGAGTTTTCCCTGGAGTCGTTAGCACTTCCGAGGCCCAAGTTTCACCCCAAGTTAGTTTTTCGACATCATCTCCGTGAAAAAGAATCAAACGGTGTCAAAAGTTCTAAACAAGAGGTTTCCAATGAAATAGTCACCATGCATCACCAATCCCCAATGTGCCCACTCGGAAAACGCCACGATGGGACGTTTTAATGCTAGATACGATACGATTCAAAGAGATAATTAATTCCAAAATCTTGCATTAGTTGCTAATTCGTGCATGAATCAAAAGGACCTTTTGAACCTACTGATATAACACATCACCCTCGATGCCTCCACCATCAACACATGATGAATTAAATTGTAGAGATTCGGTGGTAGATTTGTTTGAATTTCACTCATCACCTAGATTAGTTGTTTGATATGACTGGTAAGATATTCCAATCAAATTATTTTGAGCCATTGTAAACAAGATTATTCTACACACAAAGAAGTTCAATTTAGATAGAGGAGTGAGGCATGAAATCCAGAAGAAGTATGAAATATTTTGTGAGTATTAAACCACGGAGTTTAGGAAGCATTATAGGTATGTGCTAGTCTCAATTTTACTGTGTTTTTACCTGACATATACATTATGATCCAATATATCTGTATGCCGGCCCTAAAGGATTGCTTCATTTGCAGGAACAATGCCTCTGAGAAAACCAACCACCAGCAAATATCCAAGAGTGTCGAAGCTAAAGAAACCATAGGTGGGAGAAGTTTCTTCCCCACCGGTCGTGAAAAAATTGGAATTCACTCCAAAGCCAGTGCCCATCATCAAGACATCCACTAAAGAAGGTTTTCATCCAGCCCCCAACCTTTGGAGAAACAAAGGCAAGCATAAGGACCAAGAAAATACTCCTTCACTGGGGAGAAATTTTCCAAAAGATAAAGCGGGAATAATTCCATGAATATACCCCGCACAACTATCTCGATACAAGAAAATTTGAAGATGAAGTCCTCTCAAATGATCGAAAGGAATATCTTCACATGGTAGCAAGCAGGACTCTAGTACTACCCTGCATAGAACTCCTAAAGTGGCTCATCGATCACACTGACACACAAATATGTTTGATTAATGACGACAATGGTGAGTGTCTTGAGGTTTTCCTTCTAGTGGAGGTTCTGAATTACTACAAGTTCATAGAGCCGAAGGAGTGACTGAACACCAATTTGTTTATGATCTTCTATGAGAAACATGACACCATCAAGGTGATGGCTTCGTGGTGGATAGAGGATAAAAATTTCACCAATTGGACCTTCGGTTGGTACTCGACGACCAACTTAAGGGAGTCGTATATCTATCTAATGGTCCTCCTTTGTTGGTTGCATGGGGAGAAATATTGCTCCAGGTTTTCAGAGGCTTGGATGCCTTTATATTATACTATAGCCATTTCCAGAATAGGTTTTAACTGGGGTTCCATCATCTCCAAACATATGAGCACTTGCATACGACAGGATCTGATGCCAAAAGAAGGAGAAACCCTATCCTTATACATGGCTTCTTATTTATTGGACGTCATCTGTGCCAGAAATTCCTTTGTTGGAATGAACTTGAGCTGGAACACCTCAGAACTCTTGATCCATGTATATTTTGGCATATTGTGGGAGAACAGGTACAAGAAATCCTACTCTCTGATCTGCGATCAATTCAATGCATGTATTCATTTTTTGTTGTTCAAGAAAGAGTTCAAAAGGATGTCAAATGCGGCCAAAAATATTATATCAAAAGTTGGCCATTGGTACCTAGATGAGCGCGATACCTACACCAGGGTTTTTGGAGCCACCATAGAACTACACCTGTTACGTATGTATGTCCCCGATCGACTAGTGGTAGGGGAAATATGTTATAAGACCATCCTGCAAGGTTACAATGCTACTCTGGTAAAAGATAAGAAGCGGGCATTCATACCTTATGGATTTTGTATAGGTTTCTAGATGGTAAAAGACACCATGCAAGCCAAGCAGTAAGGGTTAATCCAATTGGATTTTTGATTCCAGTCTATGCATTTTCACAAGAACGACCCAAAGGGTCTAGTCATAAATAACACATCACAAGTATTGTCTTGCTGACCATATGCCCATGATAGGTTTGGAGATGATGTCTTCACTGAAAATGATCAAAAATGGGATGAGGTAATGGTGAGGATGGTTGTCCCTAAGGAGACCAGGTTAAAGTCCATGAACCTAGATGGGAAAGGGACTTCCCTGGAACAATGAAATCAAGGGATTCTCAGGGGCAGAGAAGAAAGGATAGCATCTGAAGCAGTCGAAGAAGTAGAATCCCCCTTGATATCCCCTACGCAAGACAGAGTTATCCTTTCGGTACAGGATGTGCGAGAAAGGGGACTCCTCATGTTAGAACGAGAACAACAGGTGCTTGATTAGTTACAGGCCAACCTAAACCTATCAGAAATGACAAGATCACCTATCGATAATCTACAGAGAATCCAAGTGGCTACAAGCAGCCCCGAATTCATAGATGTTGATGAAATTTCCATGTTGTATGACCTTCAATTCACAATGCCACTGGCTGGATCACCAACAGGTGTGGTGACTCATCTAGAAGTAGTTTGGGTACCAGTAAAAATAAATGCGTCAAACCCCTTGAGTGACTTTATAAATATATATGTTGATGATGAGAGCCCAAAGGTATCTCTCGAGACTCCTGTGCATATCGAAGAAGAAAAGGGACCTGATAAGACATCTTCTATTGTTCCTGAAGTCCAAATCAAGGAGGTTCCGCATAAATAAAAATAATTTGAGAGTGGCCTCAAGAAAAAGAGGCCCGATGTGCTGGAGACCTGAGTAGACAGTCCACCAAACAAGTCTGAACCAGATGAGCAAAAGGAAGGATCCCAACAAAAGGAAATCGACTTTTCAACAACCGATGAAAAAGTAAGTATCGAGTCTCCTCCCAATGCCTCTATTTTGCTCGATAATCAGATCCCCAACCAGTGATAAACAGGGGTCGGGCCTTCGGAGCATAGTAAGGAATTTCAAAAACCTGATCTTGAACAAATATACACCACTGGAAGTATGGGAAACACTCTCACATGGGGTGATCAATAGATTCCCGAACCCATGGACAAGGTAGCAGATATATATGCGATCACCTATGATCAAAAGAGGAAGGATATTGTCCAATAGACCACCAAGAAAAGGAGGATTACATTGGATAGCTCCATCCTTACCACTACAGAGGAAGATTTGATAAACATAGAAAATGCCACAACATCTGAACTTATCGGCGTAGAGAGAGTGATCTTGGATGCCACCCTAGGTAGAGAAAAAAGGGATGAAAAGGAACTGGTCATCGCCCTGAAAGAGATGAAACATTTGCACCATCTGGCTAAGTATTTTTAGGACACCACACAGGCCGCAACATATTTAAGGAGCAATTTCGAGGAGGCCTATAGCAAGTTCACAAATGAGTAGAACTTATTTAACGCAAGAATAGCTAAACTCCGGGAGGATACTCTCATGGCACTCGCAACGTGCAAGGATATGGAGTGATTGTATGAAAAAGAACAGGAAGCCATAGAAAGAATCGACTACATTGGTGAAGTCTAGTAGGGCCAATATAAATAAGAACATGACATACGGGTGTTGAGTGAAAAAAATCTTGAACGCATAAAAAGATTAGCCAATTATTGGGCCAAAATGTCTTGAGAACCACATCGAGAAATTAAAGGGAAATGGGCTAAGTGCGAGAGACATTGGGTTAATATCAATCGAGTGATGAAAGATATCGGACTGCCTAAGTTTGGCACACCAGATGATTTTGTTGAATTAAGAGATATAGTCGAATCGCATGCCAAGCAAGATTATTCATGGGTCGAAAGACTAGAAAAGGTGACCGACACAGTGCTAGGACAGGTACAATAATTTCTAAAACATTAGATCAACGCTTGGGCCGTGCTTCAGTAGTTAAGTACTATTCTAGTCAAATATTGGGCACATGTGGTGGAGATGAGAGAATTTTACACACTCTCGATGGAAAAACAAAGATTTCCATATGCCCCAACCTGTGAGGAGTTATTCATCAGTTGGTCAGAGTATGACAAAAGTCACCTTTTCAAGTGGTATCTTGAGTTGACTATTAGAAAAAATGTTAGAAGAAAATTCCATGTGGCGAATTTTGTTTACTTATCTACACTTAGCCGTTATTTTCAATTGAATTTTATGTTATAAATAAGAGCATCGACCAATTGGTTAGAGGTCGATGGTTGCTGCAAGAAACTCTCTTTTTTGGTTTTGTTAAGAACTATTTCCGAGCTATGTTTAATAGAGAATTCCTTCTAGACCAGAGAAAAGTTATATTTTCATCAAAGGTGTGTGTGATTGGACGCGGAGAAGAACTATTTCCTATGTAGTCTCATGAATGGATGTTGTAATGAGTAAGATCCATTGAATCTATTGTTAAGTTATCTGATGCAATGTTTTATAGTTATTTTCTTTAATGATGAAGATGAATAGTTGTGTTATCATGTTGTGGATGATTAGTGTAGGTGGATTATTTTTCTTCCCATTATCATATCGCATATGTGTTTTCTTTCTAATAATTAGTATCTCAGACAGTAATTGGATGCTCACATAGTTAACATATTAGTATTAGGCCTGTGGTATAGAATTGTCGTCTGCATGCTTGAGTAGTGGGTTATGCCAAGCTCAACCTCTTCTCCAGTATTTTAGAACCTTTCCCCTTTTTGTTTCCAAGTTGGTTTATACTGGCTTACAATCTTATATCGATCCCAACTAAGAGAAAATACAAAAAGAGAAAGTCCAAACTAAAGGAGACACCTTCGTAATAAAACATAAATCCCATCGATTAATTGGTCGGATTGGAGGATCTGGAGAACCATTCCACCATTAAATGTTGCAGAGTCTAATTGGGCCTCAGTGGTGGGTTGGGATCTTGCTGTTGAATTAAATGGATTTAGGACCCATCAACAGGTTCTCCTTCACCTGAATAAATGTGGGTTAATTTCTTACTTGGGTAGGTCGTTGGAGCCTTGCTCCGAGATGTTGTACTCTTTGGTGTGATAGTCAGAGATTGGGAAATTTTCTCACACAAACCTTTTCCTCTCTTCTTGTACGAGTCATTGGTGTTGATTAATTTCTCCAGGTCATCGCTGTCATGAGAGGGAGTGCCTTAGGCATTGTCTCCATCTTCATTCAAAATAATGTTAATGAAAGAATTGTGGAAACCAACAACCAATAGATGATCTACAAAAATACCACTAGGGTCGAACCCTTTTACTTTTTCAGCATATTTAATCTTGAGGCTGTGGAAGTGGCATCCAAATTCATCAATATTGTTCATATTTCTAAATATGAAATCCCTGAGTTTCCAAGGCAGTGATATGAATTTCCTTTTTCTATTTTCATGAAAAAAAAACAACAAGTAAGTGTACTTCCTTTCTATCTCAGCAACAAAAATCTTGTCAAATATGTGGCATGGAAGGAAAGAAGGATTTTCTTTGCATCCAAAAAAAATTATAACATTATAATTTTCCCATTTTTCTAGTGTCCCCTTCCTATCTAGGAAATTACTCTCCTGGTCAAACATCCGAGGAGCGTTGTTTCCAAACAATTTTTTTTTTTAAACTGAGACAAAATCATTAAAGACATCATAGAAATGTTGGGAGGCCTTGTGCCTCCACAATGTTTGATACCAGAAGTTTACTGGGTGAAATTAACAGTTTAAGTTCTTGCAGACAGATAATATCGGGAACTGACAGTAGTGCACTGTCGCAAAAACCAAATAACATTACATAAATCATTTCTTCTCCTTCTTGTATTGTGCCAATTGGGAAGAGATTTCAATGGAAATCAAATTACCCCAATTGAAAATGGCTTGTTCCTTGACTATAAAAAAATAATGTAAAAAAACATCCGGGAGAGGCTGGCCATGGTTTCCTATCCTATCATCCTCTTAAAAATCCATGCAATTTCCCGGAAGGAATTTTTAAATGAACCAACCTCCAATAATGTTATGTCATCAGGGATGACCCCTGGGTTCTCTAGGAATTTATGTAATAGGTCGAGTCGATTTCCATTCATTTTTAAGAACTCCCTGCAATCTTCACTTTTGAAGGTGAGCATTGTCTCACGAAACCTAAACATATTATGGAAAACCTGGGGTGACAAAGAGACAGGGTAATGGTATCACAACTGGATGATCCGCTGGTTTCAAATGTATCTCTCAGTGCACCAAGTGACCAAATTGTTACAATCAAAAACTTCTGGGACACACCCTGTGCATGCAATTCCAGACATCCAAATTATTTCCTTCTTGACACAAGGGTATGAATAACAGGGATATGCGCTGAACCACTGAAAACTCTGATCCTTGTGCCTGAAAATATTCAGTGTATCTCAAAAAAAATGTTGTCAATTTGTTGCCATAAGTCGACTAGAATGTTCCCTTGCACCAAATCATGTCAGGAAAGAACACTGGAGGGAGATGATATAGTCCTCCATAAATATTGTTTTAATGCACTTCAACATGAGTTTTCCTTGAGCCTTTGACTTATTAATGACCATCCCTTCAAACTTGTATGGTAATTTATTAGCATTAAAATAACAGTAAATTTGCATTGGGAAACTACGAGGGTGGCAGGGACACATGGGGGAAATATATGACTTGCAATTTTTGTGAACCCACAAACCCATGAACCTGAGAGCCTGTGATGGTATGATGCACAAAATTGGCTAAGTGTGGGATGACACGACATTCAAATGGATTCATGTAGGTGGACTGATACTTAGGAAGTTCGGGGAGTTCGAGGATCAAAATGTATATCGAGGAACTCTTTGGTGCAATATCTCTATCATGGAACACAGGAACATGAAAGCTCAATCCCGTCAACTCGAGAACTCGCACGATCATAGAATCAGCTAAGTATGGAAAAAAATGATGGTCGGTCAGACTCATGATGTGAAATTGTATATGGAGGTGAGAAATTGTAAGTCCTCCAACACGGGAACCCATGGTCTAAAATGTGACTAAGTGTTATAACTAGAAATAGATAGTAAGAGGGAAAAAAGAAAAAGGGAAAAATGGGCAAGTGTAGAAGGGGGAAAAGAAAGGGAGAAAATAATTCAGGAGAATAGAAAAGAGGAGGTAATTTTGTATTTTTGGAAGTGAGAAATGACGTCAATAGTTTCGAAGTCCGAAACAAATCTAGACCATCTATTCCAAGGGATATGTGTCCAAAGATTCAGACGGTTTGGAGTTTTGGCACTCTGGAAGAATGGTTGGTGGTTGCGCGAGAGGAAAACATCCCCAATGTCGTGGAGTGTTGAAGTGACGTGACAAGATGACATCACCAGGGGTGACATGGACCCATTCAATTGTTCAACAATTCCATAGTTTGAAAGCTTGGATAAATGCTAAAGGCAAGAAATCTATGAAGTCTCAAAGTTCTTATGTGACGTGGCTTCGTGGGCCTGGAAGGTTAAGTCATTTGAGATTTTGACGTTCAGGGAAAATTGTTGAAGGAACTTTTAAACCTCTGAAGTCCCGGACTCCCGAAGTCCCGAAGTTCCTAAGTGACATGGCTTTGTGGGCCTGAAAGTTTAAGTCGTTCTAGAGTTCCGCGTTCGAGGAAAATTGTTGGAAGAACTTCTGAACCTTCGAAGTCCCGTAGTCTAAAAGTCCCGAAATTACGAAGTGACATGGCTTGATGGGATTGAAAGGTTAAGCCATTGGGAGTTCAACATTTGGGGAAAATTGTTTGAAGAACTTCCTAACCTCCGAAGTCCCGGATTCCCAAAGTCCTGAAGCTCCGAAGTGATGTGGAGGTGACGTCAACTGGCGGTGACATGGACACACATAAGGAATGCCACGTGTCATTATTTTTTTATCTTTTAAAAGATTGATTTGGAAGGAAGATATTGACATGTTTCAACCCTTAAATTGGGCCATGTTTCCGCTTCTAGTGTTCTACCACATGGTGCCAAATCCTGCAGTCTGGAGACTTGGAACTCTAGAGGAACTTGGTCAATAATTGTTAAGTATGAAAAGTACCGAAGCTCCAAAGACCAAAGTAAATCCTCATCATCCATCAGAAAGGGAGACGTGAGAGAATATCCCATGGTATGGAGGATTCAAGGCTTAAACAATGGGGTTGATAACTTCCGAAGGCCCGAAGACTAGAGTCCAACACCATCATTGATCACAAAATAAATGCAATATTAGATTATGTGGTTCAAAGGAACCGTAATCCGGAGGATATGTCTTGCATTTGTTGTGAGTCAAGAAATCTTAGAGGGTCAGAGATAATCTTGACCATCATATCAGAAATGAAACATGGAGGTAGGAGAAGATATCTCCAGTGGATCGAAACTTCGAGAGATTGGTAGTTTTGTAATTTAGAAACCACTGAAGCCTGGAATCCTAGAGCTCCTATCTAACATAGATCCGACCAGAGAAGTTCAACCGTAGATCCACTGTCCTTGGAGGGTTCATCAATTTGTCGGTTCAGGATAATTTTTGTGAGGTGTTTTGGAAACAGTCAAATCTTGGAGTCATGAATCTCCTACCCACTGTAGATCTAAAAAAGGAATAAGGATCATTGATGTGTACATCCTCTGAGTATTCAAAAAATTGACATTCAGGGAAAATATATGGTAATAGGGGAATATCCTCCGAAGCCCTGAAGTTTCAGAGCCCCGGAGGCCCGAAGCAAAGAATAAGTGCCTATTTGTCAACACTAGGTCACATCCATGGTCATATGAGTTTGGAGACCGAAAGAAAAGGGAGAACGCCCAAATTTTTTGTTTAAGAAGATGAAAGGGACAAGTTGTTTAAGTAGCAATAACGTCTGTCTCAAAACTCAGAATTTAGCATGGAAGAAGCCATTGGAAAGGTATTGAATAGTAGAATATAACTTTTCATTGAGAAATTATATCTTAATAGTCGATTTCCTAGGAAATAATCCAAAAAAAAAGGAGTCTAATATATATTAATGAATTAGAATGATTCATGCTTTCATGAAATTATTAAGAACAACTAGCCTGGCAAAGTTCCATTGGCTCCACATTTTTGTAGAATTGACAACTGTCAGTTCAGATTCAACACAGAGTGCATAAGTGATGGATGATACTCAGGTAGTCTTCAGTCAAGAATATGAAAATAAAGGGTGGAATTGGATAGGGAAGGAATCAACTCCAATTGACATGGAGGAGAAAGGGAGGAAGACATAAATTTGGTTGAGACCATGAGAAAATTGCAGATAGATGTATAGAGATACAAGGCTGATAATGAGATGCTTATGAAGGACAAAGAACAATAGGAATAATTCAATAAGAAGTTAATTAAAATCCTAGACAAAATTGAAAAGAAGTTGGTTAAGGAGAGTTACTTCAGAAAATCAGGAAGTCACAGGACCCCTAGGAAGAGAGGAATATCAAGAAGAAAAAATCACCATCACTTCCAAAACCATTCCCATACGAGAGAACAAAGTAGATAAATTCCATCCCCTGTGATGAAGCATAGGAGGTCTAGGGTGGATGAGTTCAAAGGAGAAATGAATAAGATCAAAAATCCTACTTTTGATGGAGAGCAAAAGAAGGATGAATATGTTGAGACATGGGTGCTAGGTATGAGGAAGTACCTCCAATTGCATAACTATTTTTCTCATGCAAAAGGAAAAATTTCTATGTATCAACTAAAAGGAATGGCATCCATGTGGTGGGATCCTCTTGTGCAAGTGAAACATGTTAGAGATAATAATGTCATGTGGAAAGAATTTAAGAAACATTTCGAGAAGAAATACCTAACCAAAAGGTATTATGACAAGAGGATGAAGGATTTCATTGAACTCAAGCTAGAAATCATGATTATTGATGAATATGAGAGTGTATTTTTAGAGTTGTTGAAGTATGTCTCTTTCATCAAGGATGAGATAGTGAATCTTGAGAGGTATTTGAGTGGGATACCATCCTATATAAGTGATAAAATCCAATATGATGATCCCAAGACTCTAGAAGAAAACATAAGGAGAGAAAAATTCTTTTATGTTTAGCAAAAAGGAAAGCCTAGTTTCCAGAAGGCTTGGGAGGACAAGAATAAGTTTAAGAAGGAATAGAGGCAGAAGGGGAAGCCTCAATTTTTCAAAAAAAGTCCTCAAGGACAACCATCTTTTGGAGAGCATATAATGGATGAGGTGGGTGTTCCAAGGCCAAGGAAGACACC
>JASDQU010229821.1:0-17143 GCA_032191745.1 Picea mariana | reverse complement strand
CCGAGGCAGTCTCACCTAGTGCTATTTCCTTGATCTATGTTAAGCAATGCAGGAAGGTTATATATTAGACGAGGAAGTTTTTCTTCTTCATGATTCGCTCTCAGAATAAGCGAAAGATCATAGCCACATCTAGGGTCTCTACAGTTGACCTCTTCACATAGCAGAAGCAAGTACATAATCTCATGGAAGAAGACTCAGATATCTTCTCCTCACCTACCGAGGTACCTCTGCACTGTAAGGTCAAGCACCCCATCAATTTGACCCTAGGTGCACCGCTACCCAATGGGCCAGTCTATCGCCGCTCTCTATTGGAGAATGAGGAGATCAAGCGACAGATCCAAGAACTGCTCCACAAGGGGCACATCCATCCCATCTAATCACCTTGTGGGATCCCAATCATGCTGGTACAGAAGAAAGATGGAACCTGGTGACTCTGCATTGATTATCGAGCTCTGAATAAAATCACAGTCAGAAACTAGTACCTGGTTCCCTGAATCGACGACCTCCTTGATCAACTCACAGGGGTGAAATACTTTAGTAAGATTGATCTGAAGTTTAGCTACCACCAGGTCCCGATAGAATAGACAGATGTATGGAAGACCACCTTCAAGTCAAAGGAAGGCCTTTTTGAATGGCTGCTCATGCTCTTTGGTTTGAAAAATGATCCAACCACTTTCATGATAATGATGGACGATATCCTACGACCATTCACCAATACTTTTGTAGTGGTGTATCTGGATGACATTCTCATTTACAGCAAGACTTGGGTTGAACACTTGCAACATATTTAGCAGGTTCTGCACACCCTACGGTAGCACAAGTTATACGCCAACTTGGAAAAATGCTCCTTTGACATGGACAGGGTCCATTACCTGGGCTACATCATTGATCAGCATGGCGTACATATGGATCTAGCCAAGATCCAAGTCATCCGTGACTAGCCAACCCCAACCACACTCACTGAGCTTCGGAGTTTCTTGGGCCTTGCCAATTTCTACCGCAGGTTCATGTTGGGATTCTCCCACATTGCATGGGCCCTCAGCCAAATAACCAAGGGTGGTGGTAAGGAAAAATTTGTGTGGTTTCAGTCCCAACAAAAAGAATTCGATGATTTGAAGTAGCGCTTGTGCTCATCCCCAGTACTTTCACTACCAGACCTGCAAAAACCCTTTGAGATCGAGACAGATGCTTCAAACTATGTTGTGGGCATCGTTCTCACTCAGCACGGCCACCCCGTGGCCTATCATAGTGAGACACTATTCGATGTTGTTCGTAAGTACCCTACTTATGACAAAGAAATGTACTCCATTGTGCAAGACTGTCGCCAATGGAGACATTACATTCTTGGGAAGGAGACAGTCATCCACACTGATCATAAGCCACTGCAGTTCATGTAGACACAAGGAAAATTGCAGAATGACCTCCATCAAAAGTGGTCCACATACTTGCAGCAATTCCACCTCAACATCAAGTATAAAATAGGAATCACCAATCATGTCACTGATTTCCTCAGGAGATTGCTAGTCGCGCCACTCACCACAGTGCTAGACTCTTGCAACCATGAGACCTCTGGATGGCCCCAACTCTATGAGACAGACTTGGACTTCACCACCACCTACCAAATGTTGGGTGCAAATGCAGTTGTAAATAATTTCCATCTTTAGGATGGGTTGTTGTGTCATCTAGGCCATATCTGTGTTCCATGAAGCGAGAAAGCGAAGCTGATTTGGGAAGCCCACTACAGTCAGGTGGTAGGACACTTCGATGTCGAAAAGATAGTGGTGATGCTACATAAACATTTCTACTGGCTGAAACTTCAACAAGAGGTCAGCAAGTATATTAGGTCCTGCACTGCCTATCATATTGCCAAACCGATCACTAAGAAACATGGCCTGTACACCCCTCTTCCTACTCTTGACAGGCCATGGGAATCCATATCAATGGACTACATTTTGGGCCTCCCTTCCACCAAGCAGGGAAATGACTATGTTTTTGTGGTTGTTGATCACTTTTGTAAGATGGCAATTATGGTTGCTTGCAAGAAGAACATCACAACAGAGGCCACTGCCAAGATCTTCTTTGAACAAGTCTGGGTACATTTTGGAATCCCACAAACCATTGTCTCAAATCAGGACAGTTGATTTCTCAGTACATTCTGGTCGAGCCTCTGGTCACTATTGGACACCAAGCTCACCAAATCCATGACATTCCACCCCCAGACAGATGTCCAAACCGAGGCCGTAAATCGAATGATTGTGCATATCCTTCGCATGTATAATTCAAAGAACCCTTGCACATGGTATGAGAGCCTTCCCTATGTCCAACATAGCTACAACCGAGCCCTGCATAGCTCAACCGGCCACAACCCCTTTCAGGTGGGGTTGGGATTCCAACCATTGGGTCCCATAGATGTTGCACTTCCCCTTGTAGTCACCTCGACCAACTCATATCCTGCTCCAACTGAAGCTGAAAAAAGACACTCGTTTCATTGGGTGGATCCATCACATCTGCCAACAAGTTTGGGATATCCTACAGAAGTCCAATGACAAGTACAAGCAACACCATGATCAACATCAGGTGCAACATAAGTTTCAGGTGGGCGACAAAGTTTGGTTGCACTTGTAGAAATACCACCTTAAAGGACCCCATAAAAATATTCACCCACTCCTTTATGGGTCGTACACAATCACCAAGTTCATGGGGGATAATGATTTTGAGCTCAGCATTCCTCCTTTCCTTGGCCTGCACCCAGTGTTCAACGTGGATCTCCTTCTCCCTTATTTCCCACCATTATTGGACACCTTAGAAGTAGCCAAACAACTGACACCAACAGAGCTCAACCCCGAATTCATACAATAGGCATCTAGTGATTAGATTGTGGACACACAGATCAAGGTCACTCGAAAGCAAAGGATCCAGCTTTATCGAGTCGTCAAAGCAGGGCAACTCCTGCACCAAGGCAAGTGGATCACCCAGGGCCAAATTCAGCAGAAATTTCCTCATCTAATGGGGGAACTCAACGCAATGGAGACAATTTATTCATAAGGAGGGAGGATTGATCTAGGTGGATATCGGTGGCCACCCACCTTTTCCAACTGGCTCAAAACAGTTTTCTGGCAATTTTGGTAATTTACTATTTTTAGCAGTTTTTCATTTCCAGAGCCGTTTTGAGGCCCTAAACGATGTTTTTTGGGAAAATGGTGAGAAATATGAATCTCCTTCAATATTTCCCCCAAAATGAATCTCCTCGAAAATACCTTTCCAACGGGCTAACATACGCCTAAAACGGAGATCCTATGCAAAAGTTACGACATCGGGAAGTTGATGTACTAACTTACCCAAACGGGGCCCACATGACTTTTGGTGCTTCATCTCCTAGGTTTAGCTTTTTGGATGTCCAGGGTTTTTGGAATTCTTGTTTATTTTAAAAATACCTTCAGAGCCTTATTGTAACCATCTTATTTCGAATGAGCGCAACCGTCACATCTCTTCTCAGAGATAAGCCGCCACCATTCCAACAATCTTGTTTCCACTGCATTTTACAGTTTCAACTTATTTCCTTATTGAATAGAAAACCAGTTTTACTGTATCTCTGTTATTTTGTGTTAAGCACCTGTTAATAATCTGTATTCATTTTGTTCTTCTCATAAAATATGGATCACCTCTACAACCCCTGAAGCTGGTGCAATCTAGTAGACACTAGGTCTAGTCGTGCAAAGAATATAACACATACCCAACAATGGCTTCTCCATAGTGATCATGCACTCTGTTGTGCAAGCCACGTCCCTGTGTCTAAAAAGGGCCTCCATGCACTAGTTAGAAATGATCCTGGGGGCACCTGTCAACATTCCTCTTAGGATAACTCACTACCCATCCTTATCCTAGAACTCCATTCTCATGACCTTATAATTCATGCAGATATCTCCTAAGGAGTATAGCCACTGAAATCCTAGCACCACATGGGTGTCTGCTAAATACACAATGTAAAGTGCGTCGATCAACGTGTAATTTCCCAAGGTTAATTCCAGTCCCCTGATCCTCTGAGTACACATCATGTTGTACCCATCCACTACTACTACATTAAATCCTTCGAAATATTCCATAGGGATATTTGTCCTAGTGACAAATGAAACCTCAATGAAGTTGTGGGTGGCCCCATCATCCACTAATTCCATAACCCTTTGACCTTGAACAATACCTCTAATCCTGAAGGTATAATATTTAGGTACCCCTCAAAGTGTATCAATGGTTACTCCCTCAGGTTTATCTTGCAATGGTGATTTTTCTATGGTTTGCAATGACCCACCACTGTCATGTCCAATACCTTCTTCCTCCCCATCATCCTCCTTGTCTAAAACTACCTTGATGTAATGGACCTTACCTTTTCCCATACATTTATGAATTGGTTCCCACGAATCTTTACAACTGAATCAAAATTTCTTCATCCTTAGTTCTCTCTGAGTCTCCTCATCTGTTCCATCCTTCCATGTTCATGACTTTTGTGGTGGCCTTGTCTCCTTATCTCCTTGAGGGATGAAGGATTTTTCTGGTACCTTCTTTTTTACAGCATCCTTCATGTCCTAACATCTCATGATGGCTTCATGCAGTTTGGTTGGCCTAAAGGCCTTCACCCATCCTCTCATAGGTTCATCTAGATCCTCTATGGATAGCATTACCAACCTTTGTTGAGAGATATCTGTCACCACAACTTCCATTCTTTGAAAATATATGATATATGCTTCTGGTGTGCCTATCTATTTCAACTGTGCCAATTGCCTAAAATGTATCTCAGGGTCCTTCTGGTCAAACTTGTCCATCACGTTTTGAGTGAAGTCCACATATGAATTGATTTTGGTGTGCCCTAATGTCACCAACCCATGGTACCTCCATTAATGATATTCTCCTTCTAAGTGGAGGGTGGCATACTTAATTACTTTAGCTTCGTTCATTAGATTAAGTTGGAGATAAGTATCCAACTTATGTACCAAAGCTATGGCCGTGCTCTTTGCAGACCCATCAAAGGGTGGAATAATCAACCTTCCCACCTTACAGATGAGATCAAATTTTTGTGGGATCTGTTCTCCCTTGTTCCCCTCCTTCGGACCATATTTATGTTTAAGGTCAAAGAAGTCTTTATAGGAAAAAACTTCATGAATATCTTCATGCACCATCTTGTACTCCTTCTATGAGGTGTTAATATCAAACTCTTGATCCAGTTGCTCTAGTGCCTCCATAGGTTTCTCTGTCAAGAACTATGTTAATAAAGGCCTAGGCATATTTAGGATCCTGCTCTGGGTCAGGGTATGGTTATTACTACCTTCTACATAAGATCCACTTCCTTTATGGCTACCATGTAAATGATTCGCTTTTGAGCCTTTAGGGTTTTTATTTTCTTGAGTGTTGGTAAGGAACTGTGATAGGAATCATGTCAATTTTCACTACTCAGTGACCATCTATTGTTTCTCATTAACCATGGATTCCAATATCCATGAGACTTTGTCTTCACCATGGTCCCCCATGCCTCCTTCTGGATTTGACTATGCGTGATTTAATTCTGTTTTTTTTCGGCGATTCTTGAGAGGTATGTCCCCCATGCCCTTTTCTTATAGGAATCATAGGTTGGTAGAATAACCAGCTCCGATACCACTGTAATTTCCCCAACCAGGGTAGATGGGGAGTATATGTTTGTTAACCAAGTTATTAATATTCTTTGAGTGATTTAATCAAACAATTTGTAGATGTTATCAAAATAAGCATGTCTCATACAACCATTACACATAAAATAGAGAAGTTAACCATGGAATACTTATTATGGATGGAAAAATCAAAACCACACAATAAAATAACTCTACTAGTTGTAAAAACAACTTACAAAACCCTCCTACACACAAGCTATTGGCTGCACTCCAGTTGTAGAAACTAACAAAGACACAACAAGAACATGATGATGATGATGCCAAATTTCCGTGACCATTGAGGGATCCTTCTTTACCTGTATTGTCTTGGAATCCTCTTGCTTACCCCGATCACATATTTCTAACGTAATTCCTATAGTCCTATGCCGACGGTGCCTCGCAGGATGATGGTGAAGCATCTAGCAGGGCCTCGCAGGGAAATCTGTGCCCAACCTGCGAGGATGTATCTTGTCATGGATGCACAAAATCCTTTGAATGTAGGTGGATCTGATGAAGGGTTTCCTCTTGAATATGAAAAAATTCCCTATGTGAATTGTTAAGTATCCAAGCTCTCTCTAGAATAGAACCAAACACCACAATGAACTCAAATGAGGACTCCATATGAACCCCCCCTTTGTCTAGCTAGGGTGGATATTGCACCACTAAAAATAAACCTACAATGGAAGGAATTTACCCAAATCCCTAACAAAAACATTGGCTACAAAGAACACTCAATAAGATGTCAAATCATAATGCCAAGGGGAAGGGTTTCTCCTGTATTTATCCTTCCTTTAGACCTTCTATATCTTTCCCCCATTTTGACCAAATCAAATATTCACTTTATTTTTCTCTCCAATTCCATTAAATATAATTGTTTATTTTATTTAATGTCACATTTAGGGTTTGACAATATTTTTACCTAGTGACACCTCTTTGACTATAGCCTATGGGAGTTTTATAGTCTATTTAGTCACCCCCTCATCACGATCAATTGGGAGTAGACATTACATTATTGTACCTCCAGGCTCTCCTGTTGAGTTTATGATTTTTCTTCCTAGGGTAGAGTTTGAGTGGTAACATTTTTGGCACCATTGTCGGGAATAAATTCAATTCTCTGGTTATCTAAAGTTTGGTTTCAAGAAGAAAATTGGTGAGTAATATTTGAAGGTTTTCATAAGTTATCTAACCTATCAACTCCATTGAGGATACGAATCCCAATTCCCTTATATATTCTAAATCTTGGTTTCTTGTAGGGTGAAGTAAGCATCTTTTTTGGGAATTTTGATTATTTACCTTGGGGACTCCACTTTTTGTTGAATTTGGGTTGAAAATGGCACCTTGGGATTTCCATGAACTCTTTCCTTGCTTTGATTTTAGAAAAAATGATGGATAATCTTAATCACATTCCTTTAGCATGGAAATAAAATGTTCCAAATTTTGGAAATGAACCATTGCATGCTACACGATACATTTTTTCATTTTTGTAATATGTTTGAAATCTTGGTGTAGTACACGAATACATCTTGATCATCCTATTTTATGTTTCCTTGGATGGAAGGAAAAAGGCTTGTGTTAGAAATGACATTACCCCTAGGTCAATATCATCTGATGAGTGTTTTATTAAAGTATTTTTCAAGTGTTGGGGTCCTCCTTTGGAAATGTTTAAAGATGTTGAAACGATTGAAAACCATTAAATTGAATAAACCTTTACTTTGTCTATTATTGGAATTCAAGAATATGAAATGGATTTAGATGAAGTACCTCCTCAAGGTGTTAGTGAAAAATATCTTGATAAGAAATTGGATGAAATATCTCCTCATGGTGATTGTGGTTTCCCTATACCATATAGAAATGGAGTGTCGTATTTGGAATCCCTTAGTATGGATGAAGCTAAAGAGGCATCCATGGAATGTACCATTCATGAAAACCAAAATCCACCTCTTATGGGTATAGATGGAAATTCTTCTTATGATCCTCTTGAAGAACGTGAACACTTTGAAGATCAAACTTATGATGAATACCTTAAAGAATAACACTTATATAATTGGATTGAAGTTTTCCATCAAAGGAAAAGGGAGATAGATGCTTTATTCCTTTAGTTTCAAAGGAATCCTTAATTAGAGTTGGAGGCTGAAATAAGAAAGAATATAGAAGAAAAATATGCCCCTTTGAACTTAATTGAGAAATAAGAATCTATGACTACAACTCATGAGGAAGAATCACTTGATAATCCAATTGAAAATCAAGGAAATGAGAATGAAAAACAATCATTCAATGAGGGAATTAAGGAAGAGGCACTTCATAAACCCATCAATGAGGAAGAGTTCAAGGAAGATGAAGTTATAAAGACATGCCTTGATGGTAAAAACAACCATTTTTTTTTTCTTATCCACCTAAAAATGATGATATCCCTTATCAAATTTCCAAAATTTGTGATCCATATTTTGAGAATTTTGAAGAAGTAGTGGAATTTCTCTTGAGCTGTGAAAAATAGGATAACCTTAGTGCTAAGATCCTTGTTGAACTTTTCCATATTGGAAGATCTAAATGGGATATGAATTGTTTCTACTTTGAAGGTGATCCCATTTATGACATTGATTCTAAGGATGAATATGTGATTAATGTGATTGAAACTTATGAACAATATCACTTAGGAATTTTTCTTTAAGAAGTTGATAATCCAAATCTTGAATAACATGAAGTTGAGTGGATATTAAAGGATTTTTCAGGAATCCAAGGATATCCAAATAATTATCAAGATTTGAGAGATAAATTGCCAAGATTCCTGCATGGAGTTAGTGATTCACCTATCTTAAACATTTCATATTTCATCAATGTTATTTCAAAGATCAGAATTAATCATGAAGATTTTAAAATGAAGATGTTCATGTTGTCCTTGTATTTTCTCAAGGATGATATTTTGGATTGGTGTGGATAACTTGGTGAAGGAAAGATCTCATCACTTTCATATTTCTTCAATATATTTCTTGATATTTGGTCTCCTCTTTGTGGAAAGGTTAAGTGTGAAATAGTTCTTGAGTATTCCTTTCCTTGTGTCCTAGAAATATTACCCTTGACCTATGAGTGTCCTCATCCTCATTGCTTATCTTTTAATTGTTCCCCTTCCCTACCTTTCACCAAGACAACCATGGAAAATCAACCATTTCAATGTAGATCTCAGGTGGATTTTCCTTCACAACCCTTGTTCCTCAATGATTTCAAAAGTAAAGTCAATAGGTTGACCCACTCCTATAGTTACATTAGCGCTATTTTCCTTTGGATGGAGGATGTTTTTGAAGGTATTAATCAACATTGGTATATTTTGGGCCTTATACTTCATGATTGTACTCTTATTTTGGTTCCAAACTTAGGAGTGACCAAGACTCTCCCCGATATCCAAATAATATTTGATATATCCATGTTTTGGATTATAACATGTTACCTCGTCTCAAGTAGGGGTAACTAGAGGAGATCATTCTCCATGATTCACATTTGTAGACAATGATCCTAGAGATGACAATCAACATTCTACACATACAATTTCCCCTCAAATGCATCCCCCCCATCATTTCTCATCTCAATCGCTTGATCAACATGGTTCATCTGATGATGGTGGTCCATCACACATGAGGTACATTATTCATTGTTTCATACAAAGTTTTACATTTAAGGCATTAGGAATTTAGGTGAGCATCATGGGTTGAAGTCAGATAATAGTTCATGATGCTTGGAATTTATGATTTTTGCCTTGTTTCATCTTGGTGGCCATCCTATGTGTCATAGTCCAGTGTTGTCACTCTTTGGGAACACATGTAATATTGGGAGGTCTTGATAGGGGTAGCATACCATTCCCTTCCATACTTAATATATTTCATATTGATTCCTCACATTGTCCTACCTTTTAGAAGTGGTTGTTACATGTACTCCAAAAAAGATCATGCCTTCATCCTCCTATGAAAAGAGGGGGCATGAATGCTCGAGGTTGATGCAACTAGTAAAAGAATGGAAAATGAAATGGGATGGAAAATGATAAATCAAAAGAAAAATATCATCTTGAGCTCTAATACCTCACTATGAGGCCATCACCCCAAGTCCTAATGCACTAAATGAATATCAAATTAAAAGGACTTAATTGAATCCCAATAAAAATAAATTCATAAACCTAAAAAGGGTCTAGTGAAGCAACAAATGAGTATAAAAAGGAACTAATAGGGGTTTGAAAAGATAGAGGAAAGGGCAACTCAAAGCATGAAGTGCTCCCTCTACAAAGGCACTCATGGATATGAACCCACACATGACCTTGCATGTCAATGACACCATGACCATGAAGTAAACCCCATGTCATATCATTCACTTATAGTTACACTTTGATGGGTTTCTCAGGAACTACTCATCTACTTGGGTACTGGAATACATAATAGGATCTTATGATGGTCCTCCCATTCCTAAACTTGGAAAATTTCATAAATTCTTAAGCTAGTGTGAATTTTGAAGAAGATACCTAATGTGAATTGATTACGTGGTTGTTGTATTGAGTTGTGACCTACTTTTTATGATTCTAATTAAATGCTCTTGTATCCATGATGGTTGGTTTTAGTTGACTTCTCTAAGCCTTGCTTGATGATGATGCACCCTTGGAGATGGTCCTGTGAAGGACGTTTTGGTGCTTATACTTTGGATGTTGCACATTGTATGGAGGATGTCAGGCTCCTAATGATGAGAATTGAACTACTTCATGATTTGTCATGCCTTTGGACACCATCCAACACCTCCTAGAACTTGTGTCTTGCATCGATTATCTGAGACATTGAAGATATATCCATATGTATAATTTAAAGGGTAGGAAGCCCACAGCTTGGATGTTGCACCCCTCCGAGGACATTAGGGTTTGGATGGATTCCATTTCACCTGATGAGGATGGTATACCCCTTTGGAGGGATGATGGATACACTTTCCCTCATGATGTTGACACTTTCACCTGGGACATTGCACATCTAAAGGATGATGTCATGCTTGAAGTGATATGACTTTGCATTGAGCCGACCTAGCACATGGGTGATGAGTTGGCACCTTGTTGATGATGAGATGTCACTACAAGGAGACCACCTTCTTGCGGATATTTTCACATAACCTCCCCCAAAAATTATTCTCTTAGTTTTTTATAGAGGAGGTTGTTAGCAGACGCAGGCAACCCGAGGTTTTTGCGGAGGTTTTTTTTTGTGCTCCTTTATGGTAAAAACGCCCTGATGCACACTTGAAAACTATAGGACTAAGACTTAAATGTTCAAACACACCATCACTATTCATAGTGGAGGTGTGCAGCTATAAGTTTTTGTAGAGGTATTTTCTACAATGCACCTTTAAGGTATGTACACACTGGTCATATCATGAACAATACAAAACCAGTGCATCCAAGTTCCAGTAGCACCACCATACTTTATATAATAAAATTACATGCATCGAATAAATTGCACTGGCACCGTTGAACAGTACGTAATGGGATGTTAATAAAACATAAAAAGTTGGCGCATATGTGTTTTAGTAGCACTGCCATAATTTATAATAAAATTACATGCACCGAATAAATTGCACCGATATTGTTGAATGATAACCCTGGTGTGTATTTATGTTGAAAGGCACATCATGGTAGGGTAAATAAAAAAAATTTACCAAACCTATTTTCATTGTTATAATGCATTTTTTGCTTCCAAACTCTCAAGCAAGCACTGGTGCTCACCTTTCTTCCTAAAACACCCTTTTTCTGGTGCTCTACACTGACTAGGATAGCTCCATTGATGGATTCCACACATTTCCAAATTTAAGAAATTACCAAAAATTTTCATTTCCTCTCAACAGTGAAACTATACCTCTTCACAATAGAAGAGACTAGGTAAATTATTTATTACCCTCCTTTTTTCATTTTCATCCAATCAAAGTTAGAATTTATCTTGAAATTTCACATTTTTTTCAATTTATTTTTTCACACAATGTGCTTGAATAATTTGGCTTACCCCGAAGAAGTTCATAATATGTTAAATATATAGTGATCACCACTGTCAAAGAATCCATATATGTTCACGCTAGTGTTGTTGAATCTAGCGCACCACAATAAATTACTAAAAAACAAAGCGATGTTTCCTTCAAAACGCCCCGACACCAATGCAAATTGGGCTTGTACCCGCACCATCCCATTACACTTCATTAACCACATCACTAGCTCAATGATATATAAAATTTAACCTAGAAATGCACCAATTTCAACTAACTACACTGGGACGTATTGGAAAAATAACGGCTTGACAAGTCCATGTTCAAATGAACCTCCATTGTTTATTAAAAAATACACACACCGAATAAATCACACCAATGTCATTTAACATTATGCACCAGTAGACTTCACTTAACTAATTGCACTGCTAACACAATGATTTATAAAATTTAATGTAGCGATGCAACAATTGTAATTGAATGCACCGACACTATATACAAAAATACACTGGGACATATATTTCCCAAATTTTCATAGTAGGGAGTCTCATTGGATGCATTGTTCCCGTTGCACTCTCATTTACAATGCATCAAGGAACAAAAGGATGGTTCCACTATCACTGTGGTACCGATGCATTAATAGTAACACCTCGCACCATCTTTTTATTTCATTTCAGTGGATGCCCTATAATCGGTGTTGTCGATAATATAATGCATTGTTAAAAAAAGTGACGGTGCTCCAATAGCATGGTAGCATTGGTGCATTTATATTAACACATCACATCACATAAATTCATATTCAACAATTTCACTGGTCGATGCAGATGGATCAAAAAATGCACTGGTAATGTAAAGAGCATGGAGCTGGGCCGAATTTTCATAAATTTGCAGCGCAGTGCGTCTTATGGTTAGCACCACTAAGATGCTAGGAATTGTTCCAATTGAGATAAACACAATGGTGCATTCTATTAATCAAATGCATCACCAAGTTTTGAAGCACAAATGTCCTATGTGGTGCATCACATAAATAAATGTATTGGTAATGTCTACTACAACATAGCAAGCAAAATACATAATAATTTACCATCTTAGTTCCTTTTATGGAATGCCCCGTCACCGATACATTATAATACAAATGCACCGATAACAACGCATAACAATCTCGAATGAAGTGTGAGTGAATTACTTTAAATGAAACGCACTAAGGCATTTAAGTAAGTTGTACCAAGAAAAATAGTTTAAAAATTATCATTCCGGTGTGCAATGTAAAACACCCTCGTTAACGATGTGTCATGAAAATAAAACACACTAGTTAAAATTTTCTGATGCATGAACTAACATAGAGAGTCAGTGTGTTTAATATAACCCAATGCACCACGTGGTTTAACAACAACCCTTAACCTGTGAAATATATATCACAACGCACCACTATAGATGTCGGTACTCGACTAACAATGATGCGTCGATGCATTATATTTAATAGATGTTTGTTCAGTTCCTAATGTTTGATAAGGAGCATGAGGTGGTGCATATGTATTTTTTAAGAGAACCACTTACTTTTTCACTTTTGTTTGCAAACAAAAACTATTTTTAGTTTTTGATAAATACAAATTAATTATACATGTTTGTGTTTTATATTTTAAATTCAATTTATCTATATATATGTTCCCGAAAAATATTTTACGTGAATCAGATACACCAACGAGGTCGAGCGTAGTAGTAGAAACAACAACAATAGTAGAATCCAAAAGAAAAACAATTTAATTCATAATCTACATATGCAAACCTCCATATGAGCTTGATCCTTTTCCACTTCCTCGGTGCTCTACCTTGTATATCCTTCTTCATGGGCCACTTAACTTTCTCCAAGATACCTCCTCATCATTCTTGTAGCCATAATATGAACTCGCATCAATTCTCTTGTAGATTTCATACCTACACGTCCTCTTCTTCGCCTCGAGGGGGTTATCGAATATATCTTTGAGGATGGGGTGCAATTTCATAGCCTCAAAGTATCTGTAACTAGTTCCCTTGCCTATGGCACTGAGCACATCAACTCCATTCCCTTCCAAGTTTGTCATCCTAACCCCTACTTTGGCATAATTAAGACTGCTCCGCTCTATGATTGAAGCTTCTTAATGCCCATTTTTCCTATTCAATGATAAAGGACCCTAATGAATGTCTTAATTATAACACTCTGTCATCCTCAAGATTTTCCTAAACTCCATATTGTATATTTAATATAAGTTAAGAAGCTCATTTGGAAAAAACAATCGATGATTCATAAGCTTTGTCAGCATGTCTTATCGCTAAATATTAATCATTTCCTTGGCCTCAGCCTCCCCCTCCATGATATCCTCAAACATGTACTTACTAATACTTTCATCATGTTTATTCTTCTCCACACCATGCACTCAATCATTTTTGATCCAGAAGGGGAACATGAGAAACAAACTCTTGCTCTCTATGTTGTTGGATTCCCTTATCCTGCTCTCCCATTTATTCCACCACATCATCATCTTACTAGAATAGGACCAGCTTAATGTAAATGATTTCCTCACTCGTGATCATTAACCTGGTCTGCCTCTAGATAGAATTGATCATTTGCCACTCCCTCAACGCTCTGGCCCACATCTCCTCCTTCGTGGGTCGATCAAATTTCTCCAAGATATCATTCTCGTCATATCTACCTCCATAATAACTAGCGTCAATTCATTTGTAGATCACACACATAGATCTCCTCTTCTTCTCCTTTTGGGGATTATCGAATATCTCTTCGATGTTGGGGATGAATTTACCAGCCGGAATTGTACAATTGGTTATTGGAATATTGTAGCGTGTCATCTTCCAACAATCAATTGTACAAGTGTGACTGAGAAATTTCTTCATAGCATCAAATATTTATTCAATAAGGCCCCTGATACAAAGAAGAGGAGGTCTAGATATGTGGTATACAACAAAATTGATGCTATTTCTTATAACAACAATGATAACAAGAATGGCATCATGGATAAAGTTGAGCGGCCCATGGAGGAGGAGATGCAGGCCAAAGCACTGAGGGATTCGCCAATGATCGAGTCTATCTAGAGGGAGGTCAGGTTCACAATCAAGAGTGGAAAATTCATTTCCATTAAGTCGTTCCTATTGGTGGAAGATAAGGATGTGGTGGAAGAAATGGGAGAGCAAGACAAGGGAAACTAGCGACAGAGAGAGCGAGAGTTTGTTTCCCATATGTGTCCCTTCTGAATGAGAAAGTGATTGAGTGCATGGTTGTGGAGAAGAAGAAACGTGATAAACTTCTTAGTAATTACATGGGTGAGGATCTTATGGAGGAGTGGGTCGAGGCCAAGGAAATTCTTAATATTTAGTGATAAGACATGCTAACAAAGCTTATGGATCATCCATTGTTTTTCCAAATGTTCTTCTTAACTTCTATTAAATATACAATATGGAGCTTAGTTAAATCTTGATGCTAACACAATTTTATAATTAAGACATCCACTAGAGTCCTTTCTTGTTGAATAGGGCAAATGGGCACTGGGAAGCTCTAACCGTAGAGCTTGGTAGTCCTAATTATGCCAAAGTAGGGGCCAAGATGATGGACTTGAAAGGGAATGAAGTTGATGTGCTTGGTGCCATAGGAAAGGGACCAGGTTACAGATACTTTAGGGATACAAAATTCCTCCCCATCCCTAAAGAGCTATTTGATAAGCCCCCTCGACGCGAAGAAGAGGAGGTGTAGGTATGCGATCTAAAACCGAATTGACGCCAGTTCATATTATGGCTACAAGAATGATGAGGAAAATATCTTGGATAAATTCAAGCAGCCCGCAGAGGAGGAAATGTGAGGCAGCGCACTAAGGAAGTGGTAGAGGATCGTGTCCATGCATTAAATTATGAGTGGCACCGAAGAGTGACCTATGTTTTTTCCTCCGCAAAACTTTAATTGTGGAGGTTTGCATACGTACTTTGTCAAATAAAATTTTTCTCGATGCATTTTTACATAACAACCACTTTGGTGCGATTACAATCGCACCGGTGTGCTATAAACAATATAGCACACATGTATATTGTGTTTTTTCAAATCATGTTGATGTTGTTGTTGTTTGATTTATAAAATGTATAATAAGTACGCTAATGATTTCTCTTTTTTTTAATTAAATTTAAGATGTATCACTCATTAAAATTTAGAGTTGTCATATAATGTTTAACTTTTTTTAATGAAATCGTTTACTTTGAAATGTAATTGCGAAAACTTAAACTATTAATGCCATATAATGTTAAATTCATCTTCAAGGTGAATTGTTTAATTTCAAGCAAGATACAATATGTTTATTAAACATGTTTACAAAGAAAAATTACTTTTATGAAATGTTATTTTTTCATTTATTTTATTGATAACATTATAATAATTGTTCATAATTACATTTATAATTGTTATATTTATGAGTAGTGATGGTACAGATATCTTCCATATTGGAATGTTCATTTTTTTTCAATTGTTATATTGGGATGACTTATGCCAAGTGTCATATAAGACTATAAAATGCACCTCACTTTATATTAATAATATAAACAAATTAATAAAGGTGTTAATAGAATCAATATGATTTTTTTAGTCTATAGGGGAAAATATCAATCTTTTAAAAATGATTGTGTTAAAATTTTATTTCAAAAACTGATCCAAGTGGATATTGGTGGCCAACCACCTATTCCAACTGGCTCCTCTTGTCCATTTTTTGTTCAACACATTCTTCTGTACTTCTTTTTAATTGGCGGGTCTACACTTCAGGGGATTTATGAATCCCTACACATCTTTCAGGTGGATGTCATTGGTCTCTCACCTAATCCAAATGGCTTATTTTGTATGTTTTCATGTGAGCACATCTTGTTGTACTTCCAGGGCCATTTTGGAGGCCTAAACTGTGTTTTTTTGGCTCGTCGTATTCAAATTGTAGATGGAGTCAAATATTGAATGTGTAATGTGTATCTCTCTAAAATACCTTTCCAACGGGCTATCACACGCATAAAACAGAGGTCGTATTGAAAAGTTACGACCCTGGGAAGTTGAGGTACAACTTACCCATAGGGGCCCACATAAATTTTGGCATTTCACCTCCTAGCAGGATGTCTACGGTTTTGGAATTCATGAGTAATATCATAAAGGCCTTTGGATCCTTAGTGTAATAATTCTACTCAGACAGATGTGCATGGCAGGCACATCTCTTCTCAGATATAGCTACCACCATTCGAGCACATGTTTTAGTTCTGCAGTTTTACAGTTTCAACCTATTTCATTTATTCAATAAAAGTTATTGTTCACTAGATATATGTGTTATTCTTCATATCTCTATGTTTATTGTATTCAGTTTGTTAATCAGTTCGTTCTACTCCTAAATCCAGATAAAAAACAGAGACATATATTTTTAAATTATGATACATGTTACACGAAAAATATTGAAATAATAGGAAACAATAAG
>JASDQU010229818.1:0-17143 GCA_032191745.1 Picea mariana | reverse complement strand
CCTATGATATGATGATGTGAATGCTGCTGGAGCTCTTTCTTAGCTGAGACAACTCAAGTGTACAAGTGAAGCATTGGAGGGCCCCCTTTGCCAAACTAGTACACTCTTTCTTTATGTTCTTTTCAAGTAATCTTTGATACATGTTTTAGATTAGATCTTGCTGTAGATGAGTTTTTTTCATATCTTGCTGTAGTTAGATGAGTTCCATAGCTAAGTCATATGCTTAATGTTTCAAATCCTTACTCATATTGTGAATGATTTCTTGAATAAGAATTCAATGTGTGGTTTGCCTTCAAGCATTAAGATAATCATGAATGCTTTTTGAGTTATTTACGCTTTCAGTACTTCTGATTTAAATTGATGATAGTTTCTAATGAATGAAAGAAGACAATGAATGCATCTCTTGAATAAGAGTTTTGTCCTTCTAGCATTTGATAAGTCTTAGAACTAGTTCGAACATCTCTTGAATGCTTACTGTTGATACTCTTTAGGAAAACAATTGCTGATTACTGTTATGAGATCTATGAATAGGAATTCTGAACAAAAGCTTAGCATCTCTTCCATATTCAGCCCTTAGAATAGGTTTTGGTTTATTCCCATTAAAGAATAAAAGTTATCTCTAAATCCATATATTTTGGATGTGCCTCTAAGTCTTACAAACACCGGATTGACAATCATTTGCACTCTAATTTACATCAGTAGATTGGAGCTTAACACTCACCACCAAAACCTAGAAACTCTACAATTCTAAGGAGACACTCTGAGCAGTCTCAAAGTGTTATCAATCTCTGGTTTCAATTGTTCTTTGATATACTAGGGGATGAAAAAATTACGAAGAAGTTGCACAACACTCTATACCTAATATTGGGAAATGAGGGAACCCCAAAATCCATAGTCAGGACCAACCTCCCTGAGAAGAATACCCAAAGAATCCAAAGAAAAAAGGTGCGAACATGAAAATAATTTAGGTTAGAAGCCCAGCTAGATTATTTTGAAATCAAAGATGGCATGCTAGATTTGGGATCCGATGTCAACATCCTACATAAAAAGACATGAGAAGCTTTGGGAAAACCTCAGTTAGTATATTCCCTGATCTAGTTGAGAATGGAAAACCAGTATTGCATTTTCCCAGTAGGAAGGATGAAAAATGTGGAAATAGATGTTGCAGGAGTTAAGACCACAACCGATTTTGAGGTAATTGAAATCATGGAAGGATCCCTACCTTGATCTACTCAGAATTGATTGGGAATACGACAACTATGCCATAATTGATCTAAAGAGGGACACCATGACGTTTGAAGCAGATGGCATAAAAGTAGTTCATCCCTTAGATCCATGTCCAAGGCCTAGATACACTGAACCAGTGGACCACAATATGGATTCGGATACTCTTCACCAACTATACACCATAAAAAAAGAACGAAACCAGATTGTATATATCCCACTGCAGATGGCTCGGTAAGTTGGAGAAGCATACAGTCTGCTGACAAGAATTCAAAAGTAGTGTTTGATAGTTGGAAACAAGGTTCATATGAACGATTATGAAGAAGATGCACAACTGTTAGAGCAATGAGATGGATTGGAACCGAGGTCAGAAAACACCTAACATATGATGGTACCTTAGAGGTATAGAATTTTCTTGCAAGCATGGAAGAGGAAATAGTGACGGATCAAAGGATATATGTTCTTGACATAGCCTTGCAATATACCCCTGCTAGATGGTGGGCCACCCATAAATCCTGGATTATGGAGTGGGAAGATGGAAAACAAGCCATCTGATGTCAATTCCAAAGTAGGGATCAGTTGAAAGAAGAGATGAATATATGTTTTTAAGATGCACAACTGTTCTATGGACGGTCTGACCCTAAAGTGCATATTGAACATTTCTTAAAGCAATGGAGAGTTGTAGAAGTACCCTCTCACCTATGGGTTCATGTATTTCTCCATTCACTAGGTCAAATCCAAAAATCATGGTATATACATGAGGAGACTAGAAGACAAACAAACTGTAGTCATACCTTACAAGACCAATTTCAAAAGGACTTCTCCTTTACAAGTAAGTACCCTGAGCTTAACACAGTGCTTCAAAGAATCAGGGAAATGCTTATTGATATTTGCAAAAAGATATCAAGTCCAGTAGTATGTGCTGACCATGTTCATTTTCCTTAGTCTAGTCTGAGCCTTGAAACTGATAAGATAGTTGTACCTTGCTGCAAAGTTGAGAAAGGCCTGGAAAAACCTGATGAATTAAAAGAGCTTAGAAACTTAAACATTAAAGAAATGAAAGGCAATAAAGAAATTCAAGATACTATACCTAGTCACACCTGTAGCTCCTATAACCATCCACTAAAGTTGTGGAAATTTAATATAGGGAGTACATAGTATCCTAAGATAGATTCTATAGGATATTACTGGGATGATAAATCTATGAATGAAGTACATAGCCTGTTGCGGGAGTATGAGGACTTGTTTCTGAAAAATTTCTCACAACTAAAAGTATAAAAGGAGCCATGGGAGAAATGAAAATCAAGTTGAAACACAGCTCAAGACTTGTGAAGCACAGACCATACTGACTTAATCCTAGAATAAAAGAGAAGGTCAAGAAGGAAGTGGACAAAATGCTTGCGGTAAGACTTGTTTTCCCAATCGAAGAAGCAGAGTGGATTAACCCCATAATTATCCAGAGTAAGAAAGATAAATAATACTTTCGGTTCTGTGTGGACTACAAAAGTTTGAATTCTACATGTGTGCACAATCCGTTCCTGATACCTTTTAGTGACGAAGTGTTAGAACAAGTTGCGGGAAAATAATCTTATTCCTTTACAGATGGATTCTTAGGATATCATCAAGTTAGAATCGCAGAGGAAGACAAGAAAAATACCACATTCATAACTGAATGGGGATCATTCGCATACAATGTTATGCCCTCTGGCTTAAAGAATGCCCCTGCAGTCTTCTCTCAGATTGTAATAGCAACATTTCGAGAGTTCATCCAAAATATTGTACAAGTCTACATGGACGATTGGACAATATACAACTTGTTAAAATACCATGTAGGGATACTCTGGTTAATGTTTGATAGATGTTGTGAATTTCAGATATTTCTGAATCTAAGGAAGTGCATTTTCTGTGTACCACATGACAATTTGGTAGGCCATATTGTATGAAGAGGAGTCTTGGTAGACGCAACTAAATTTGCGGTCATTCTAAACATGCCACCACCTACAAGTGCTAAACTGTTGCTCTCTGCATTGAGAAATACATGATATTACTACAGGTTCATTAAAAGATACGCAACTATAACTACACCTCTAGAAAAATTGTTGAAGAAGTTTGAACTATTCCGGTGGACTCCAGAATGTGACAAAGCATTTGACATTCTCAAAGAAAAACTAAGTACTGCACCTATATTGATATTTTCCAATTGGGAAATTGAATTCCATGTACATGTGGATGCATCGGGAATTTCCCTGGGAGCCATTCTAATGCAACCAGGGGAAGAAAATATGGACCACCCTATCTACTTTTCCAGCAAAAAAATTTTGCAAGATGAATGCAACTACACAACCACTGAAAGGGAAGGTCTAGCTATGATTTATGCATTACAAAAGTTTAGACACTACTTGTTAGGCTCTCATTTTAAGTTTTTTACTGACCATTCTACATTGAAGTACCTAGTAAATAATAGTACTTGAAGGAAGGATTTACAGGTGGCTACTGCTCTTTCAAGAGTTTTCATTCGAAGTAATTGTCAAACCAAGAAGATGCGATGTAGGTCTAGATCACCTTTCTAGATTGGAGTCAGGGGAAAGTGATGGAGCAATGGATGATTAGCTCCCATATGCGGACCTATTCCAAATTGAGGCCATCTCGGATTACCTTGAAGACATTGCTACCTTCTTCAGTACATGGACATGCCCAGAAAATTACTCCACAACCCAAAAGCGACATATGGTGGTTCGCACAATAGACTGTCAACTGATTGCAGGAAAAATTTACAAATTATGACCAGACAACATCCTTAGAAGATGTGCTTGAACCACAAAAGACAAGATATCTTGTGGGAATTCCACAATGGAGTTGTGGGAGGACACGTTGGAGGTAAAACTACTACACAAAAGGTACTTCAAGCGATATTATGGTGGGATACGTTATTTAAATATGCTAAGGATTATGATAGATCTTGTGACATCTGCCAAAGAGTAGGAAATCCATCACGTAGAGATGAATTACCTCTTTAGTTAGTCAGGGAACTTCAGGCATTTGAGAAGTGGGTTGTTGACTTTATTGGACCGATCAACCCCTCAGATAAGAACTCAAAGGCTAGATACATCATTACCACAACTTATTACCTCACAAGATGGGATGAAGCAGAGGAAGTTCAAGACTGTTCGACAAATACAACTGCTAGATTTATCTTTGGGAATGACATCAATAGGTTAGGATGTCCTAGAAGCCTGACCAACGATCAAGGTAGTCACTTTATTAGTATCACAATAGCAACGTTGACAACAAATTTCCTTATACAACACCATAAGAGTAGTCCCTATCACCCATAAGCTAATGGTACAATGGAGGCATTCAATAAAATTCTGGAAAGAGGGTTGAAAAAAGTATGTTGTGCAAACAGGGAAGACTGGGATTATAGAGTTCCAACAGTCTTGTGGGATTACAAGACTACCACGAAGAAGCTACACATGTATACTCCATTTTAGTTGGTTTATGGGAAATAAGTTGTTGTACCTGCATATTTTATTACCCCTAGTCTTTATATATCATAGGTTACACACATGACAGATGATGAATTAGTTGTGCATACGATTGCAGACTTGCAAAAACTTGGGGAAGCAAGATTTCTAGCATATTTTCATCAAACAGTTGAGAAATCTAGACATAAATATTGGCATGACAGAGATATTGAGTCCAAAATATTTGCACAAGGGGATAAGGTACTAGTCTATGACAATTGGTATCAAAAGCATCCAAGAAATTTGTGCATGCATTGGTTGGGTCCATTCATAGTTGCGGAAATCCAATATTCTAGGGACATCAAGCTAGTGCAATTGGATGGTATCCTTCGACCAATATGGGTGAATGGTGTTGGAGAAATTTCTATTTTCGACACACTAGTTCAGTGGGAGTTAACTGACTAGTTCTATTTTAGACTTTCTAATCTTAGACCATCACTATTATGCATGCATTCCTATTATAGAATGTCATTGCCCATATGAGTGAATATCACTCACTCATTGATAAGATCATAATATACATTGATTCTCATTGTTCATAGTGTATATCTCTTCCTTTTCTTGATAATATTTTTTGTGTATGCTTTAGCTAGGTCTCATGTGTAGGTTTCCATGAAACATTGACATGGTATCAGAGTCGAGTTGCTTGGAGCAACCCAGACAAGCCAGAGAAGAACGAACGAGTCCTTGAGTAAACATAGTTTCCACAATCGTCACGTCCTATCCCTATCAAAAGGTGCAGTGATTAGAATTGTCACAGTCTATCCCTGTCGAAGGGTGCGACGGTCGCTCTCAGACTTAATAAATTTTCTTTTTCCAGGCATCGTCGCAACCTATTCACAACCAAGGTGCGACATTGTCGCACTGCACAACCAAGGTGCGACATCGTCGTACTGTGTTATTCATATGGGGTGAGATGATTAAGTTTTTCACAATCATCGCACTGTGTCCTTCACTAGGGTGTGATGATTTAGCATCATTGCACTTTATCCTTCTCTAGAGTGCGACGATTCACCAACCCTCCAAAAATTTGTTTTCTGTAGGAAAATTGCGATATCTCGAAATCCGCGATCTGGGTCACGCTGAAATTTTCATCAAAGACGTATAACATAGGGATTCTCATGCTCACCAAAAATATCTAAAACCCACATCATATTTTAGGATATATAGTTGTTTTATCATATCTATAGTTGCCATAGCACTGTCAGTCATATCTTGGAATCCATGATCTGGGTTTTCAAGATCTTTTCAGTATCAATAGCAAGGATGGAGACAATGAAACTTCTTCAATCAAGTCTGGTGATAATACTCACCATACAAATATTTTGAATGGAATCCAAGGACCGCATTCCAACTCAAAAGAAAAGGACTGTATAATTTGACGATGGCGACAGAAACAAAGCCTACATCAGTGCTTGAGAAGACCAGATAGGCGAACCATAAAGATGATGCCACATGAATACTTCTTGATTTAATCTCCACTGATTTATGGTTTCATGTTTCCTCATGCAAGATTCCAAATGATATCTAGACCACCTTAGAAGGACTCTTTGGAAAGCAAAATGAGATGCACGGTCATATGCTTGAGGTAGAGTTGAATACCTTAGACCCTAAATTTTTTAATAATATACATGATTTTTTTACTAAATTTAAATCTTTGCTATTGAGCTTGGGTGAATGTGGTATTGACAAGTCTACACAAGAGAAACAACTTATTCTAACAATCTTGGCCAAGCTAGGACCATAATATGCTGTATATGTCTCCAATTTCCATTTCGGCAGATGTATTTTGGGCGCAAATTAGAAAATTACTACAATGGCTCAGTTCATTGAGTCTCTCACACAAGAGAAGACAAAAATCATACAGATGGGCCTCATCAAGGATCCCAAAGCACATGCACTCACCATGCATGATGGAAAAGTATCATCCAAACATAACGGGAAGGAGAAACAAAACAAGAAGGAGGGATATTCCAAACCCTTTAACGACTCTTCAGGTTCCAAAGACTCTTCAGATTCCAAGAAGAATAAGAAAAGAAAGTAGTGCACTTACTGCAATAAATCAAATCATGAAGAATTTGCATGCATGAAGAAACAGAACGATCTTATGGCACAAACACTTCAACAGAACAACCTTGGAAACTTCATTCCAGAGGGATTCAAGAAGCAAAAGGAAGAAGATGATGATCCTAAGAAATGTAATCATCATGCCCTGGTTGCAATTAATTCCTCATTTGATTCATGGATTATAGATTCTGGTGCATCCCATCATATGGCAGCGAAAGAGGAAGTTTTCTCATCTTTGAGTCCATGCTCAAGACCCCCTATTCTCACAGGGGATGATACTCTAGTAGCAGTAGCAGGAGAAGGGAGAGTGGAACTCCACAATGACAGTTTTTAGAATGTTCTACACGTTCCAAATCTTTCTATGAATCCTCTCTCAGTTTATCAAATCACTCATAAAGGTAAAAAGGTTGAATTTACATCAGATTCAATTTCAGTAATTGACATGCATGACAATTCCATCATTACAATTGGTGAGGTGGATCACAAGTAAAGGTTGTATAGATTCACTAAGTTTTCTGACGATGACTCCTCTATTCTACTTACACATAAGGAGATTACTTTGCATGCACCTCCAGTGCAACATGCATATACTCTTGTGCTTCTGTCAGTTTAAGACATCAAAGATCATTCCATACAATCAGATTCTGTACATGGAAATAAGAAGGTAGTACATCCAGATAAGAAGCCACCACCGAAGCTTCAACAGATGCCCAAGAAGGCACAAACCACACTTTATCTAGCAGGAAACCTTGCAGGGAATCCATTGGATTCGAGGAGGACTCGATCTCAACATGAGGAGTCTTTTGATGTATTTTCAGCTTCAGAACCTGCGATGCCCATGCATTGGTATATGGTTCAATCTATTGATCCACAAACCTACAATAAGGATGTGGGAAATCCATTATGGAAAGCATCCATGAAGGAGGAGCATGAATCTCTCTTAGAGAATCAGACTTGGCATCTGGTTCCACTTCCACCAGAGATGAATATTTTCAGGTGCAGATGGGTCCATAGGATCAAGAGGTACAAGTCCCAACAGGTTTCCAAAGGAGTCCATCAGATCCATAAATATTTCTACATCTTCACAAAGACTTTCAGTGAGCATAAGTTTCAGACTTTGCATGATCATCTTACAGTGAAGAACACAGTTTCCTAGAAGTTACCATTTTCTTCTTTTGATACATTATCTTTTAAGGGGGGGTTTTGTTCCCACATGGTTTTCCCTCTAGCCTCACTTTTATTCAGTGTTCATTAGTTGCATTGTACATGAGTACCTAATATGTCCTAGTAGTCGAGACTCATTTTTTACTCTATAGTGATGTTAAGGGGGGGTGTTGGAGAAATTTCTATTTTCAGCACACTGGTTCAATGGGAGTAACACTAGTTCAGTGGGAGTAACACTAGTTCAGTGGGAGTTAACTAACTATTTCTATTTTAGACTTTCTAATCTTAGACCATCACTATTATGCATGCATTCCTATTATAGGATGTCATTGCCTATATGAGTGAATATCACCCACTCATTGATAAGATCATCATATACATTGATTCTCATTCTTCATAGTGTATCTCTCTTCATTTTCTTGATAAGCTTTGTTTGTGTATGCTTTAGCTAGGTCTCCTGTGCAGGTTTCCATGAAACATTGACAAATGGCACCCACCTGAAACCCTACATTTCTTATGATTGAGCCAAAGGATAATTTCTCTAGTCTAAGGGAGCATGTATAGTACTTAGATTTTAATTTCCTATAATTTCTTTAATTTTGTTAATAACGTCAGAGTGTGCATTGTTGTTCCACAACATTTACTTATTTTTCAGTCTAAGCGTTGTTTTTGTGCAGAACTGCTTACTCAGCCGCACAGGATCGAAAGAGACACCATTACATTAAGTGAAGTCATTAAATATAATAGGAACCCCCATTGTGGTCGGAGGGGGGGGGGGAGAATTGTATCATAGCCGATGTGCCACATGCATCTTGTCCATTCATACCCTTTATGGTAGATACAATAACCCACCATAGATTTTTTTTAAGCCACAAAGGCGTGATACCCATAGATGCCATCACTATCCCCACTAGGATTCTGAACCATTAGAACGGTAAGCCCTCAAGTTGACCCCGTCCCTGTCAAATCGTTCATTAAAATCCAGGATCACCCTATAGATCTTACCCCGTTATCAGTCCCATCGAACACCTAAGCCTGAGATTGCGTTTATGGTTTAATGATGAGTGTCCTTAGGAGTAATTACAAAGCTCTTCAGTTATCCTGCATTTAAGATTTGGTGAACTCACGAGTGATACTTATTGTTTCTCTCAGTTATCTTTTGTCTTGCATTATCTGCACTTTCGTCTCACTTGTGAAATCTCCTTCTCCCCAATTGTGACCCTGAGCCCCAACTCATCCCGTCTAGTTTCCTAAGCAATCCAGAGCCAAAATTCCAAGATAAATAGGAAGCTAGAGTTCAGCTCCAAAAGAGGCAATCCCATATGAACCATGTGATCCCTGGGTTGAGATCACGGGCGATGTCAAGGGAAAGGCCGAGCAAGTAAAACTCCTCAACCTCGATCTGACAGACCAAGTTTTTTTTTCGTAGATGAATATCAATGTATTCTGGGACTTGGCTCTTTATGCAATGGGAGGCATACAATTTGTTTCAAATACATAATTCATCAACCTATTCAATTCCACCATCATGAACCTCATGGATCTACCGATTTTCAAAACTACTGGTGAGGTTGCACAGTGCACCAATTTTTTGATCAGTCGGGTACATGATAGGAGAATGTGGCTCGATAGAAGATATCTGATTCATGCCGAGGATATCCACCAGGTCACCGGATTATCCCTCGAGGGTGAGGATGTATCAAAAGGATTCCAAGGGCCATGCAAGCATGAGAAGAAGAAGGGTGAAGTCATCCTATATGAGAAATTCCATACACAGATAGGCAGACGTACAACTAAAATCGACCCAATCCTACTAGAGACAGTCCGAAAATCCTGCTACGTAATCACTAGTAAGGTTATGTGCTTATACTACAAGGGTGAGTGAACCTTAGATTCTCTCTCTGTGGCAGACTTCTGCATAAATGGCACTATGTTTAGCTAATGCAAATACCTACTAGAGGAACTCCTAGTTGCATGTGAATAATCTGAGGAGAAGGGAGGAAATTTTACATATGGCTACCTATTGGTAGAATTCGCAATGTGGAAATGATAGTCACCTCTAGGAAGACAATTATCACCTACAGATAAGGGTCACCTAGCCAAGATGTTGGAGCCCTGGAAAATAAGGTCAGACTAAGAGAATATGGAGTTCAAGTTAGATTACCCCTGGATGCCACTACTTCATATGGCGACCTCGCTCAGTTGTCGACAACGCAACTAGTGGGCATAATCATAGCCTCAATTGAGCAATTGGAGTAGAGGATTGAACAGGCCGAACGAGAAGCTGATTTTTGGAAACAATAAGGACTCCTTGCACAAGCGTGATGAACGCAGGAGGAATATTGAAAGATTCAGGAAAAATCGAAGGTATAAAAGTTAAAGGAAAACTCACAGAGGCCTAGACATTGATCATAAAGACAACGCCTCAACTACTAAAATCTAGCACAACAAGCGACCTTGCGGATTAGATCGAATTACTTCAGGTAGCCTGGTCAGATCTAGCAGAATGATTAGAAAATATTGAATTACAGTTGTGAGACAATAAGTGAGAATCCATGCTTCAACCCAAAAAGCTATAAGAGAAAATGGATAAACTTGTTTTGGAAGGAAACAACGCAAGAAAAAACTTGCATAAAAGAACTGCAGAATGCACAAAAATATTCAGAGAGGTTAGCGATTGGATGAGAATCATCTCAAGGTGCAACCAAACATTGGAGGAATTGTGCATGAAGATCCAATCACTCAAATAAGAAGTAGCCAACACCCTGGATCTGATGGAACAACAAGAGAAATTTGAAAAGATCCAACAGGTGGACAATGATCTCAATGCATTATATGAAGCTCAAACTATGGCTAAGAAAGAACTATGAGAGTTTTGACTGGTAATCCAAACAACTTATCTACAGATGCACCAAGTGGATGCCATAGTTAACTCGGAATGGAACTCTCTAATTTCTTCCAAGATAAAATAATGCATCACAGACGCCACCCAACAGTTTGTTGCTGAAGCTTCACTACTTGCTAGAAAGTGGCAGGACAAAGTGGACAAATTTCAAGAAGTTAGGAAAAGAGCCCTATAACTTGTACATGAGTTGGGCCCTTAGTTTGAAGAAGATAAATCAGAAACAATCCAAGTTAGAAATGGAAGAAACCTGGAACTAGAAGGCAAGGAAGAACAACAAGCCAACCCACATACCACAGAAGAACCGAAGACTTGGCCGAGGATGAGTCAAGGATTGTGGTCGGAGCTTGTTGGGCCCTTCGTTTTGATGGATAGAAGTTGCACAATTTAGGCTGCAACTTCATTTTGGTGAAAATAAGTTGCACAAGCTGCCGAGGAGCTGGACAGTGGACTAAAGAAAGAAACAAAAAGTGGTTGGAAGGACATCACAACATCAGTTTTGAGGAAAAAAGTTGCAACAAGATCAAGAAGAAGAGAGAACTCTCAGGTTCTCAACCAACAAAATCAAAGATCAAATTATATATATGAGACTGATATGATTGTAAAAGGTTGGTGTTACTAGGGTTGTTATTAAGGTTGGGCTAGGATTGTTGTTGTTACTTAGGTTGTTGTTATTTTTGGTGTTGCTCGAAGTCATTCTTATTATCATTCATGTTGTTAGTGTAGCCTATTTTTTGGAGATCTGGGTAAGAACTAGACTATCAATGTACCATAGTTTTATATTAGTCTAGATGTAGAGGAGTAAGAGACTGTAAAATTGTCTCATATTTGATGAGGAGCATCCTCGAATTACTTGTGTATGGGAATCTAGCTGTGAGAAGAACCTGATATGCTAATACAATTGGAGGCCCAAATTTTGAATATATCCTATGTATCTAGTCTTCTGAATGTATTGAATGTTTCTCTGTATTATCTTTTATGTCTGATATACTTAAATGCTTCCTTATGAACGATGACACAACTCTTTTTCTTTATTCTCTACTAGGAAATGTTCAGAACTGCTACATGTTCAATCTATCTTGCGCAAGACTAATATGAATCCTGATAAATTAGAGATTTGTCTTAGTATTCTCCTTACCCTTCCCTCTCTTTCTCATCTTGGTTGCACTTCGGGTGAGAATTCTTCCCTCTCGGGAATATTAAAATGCCAACACTCTAGACTACTTCGGTGCCTTTTGTTTGTAATTGTAAGAGGACCCTAGTCTAAACACTTTTGCACTAACACATGGAAAGGCAAGGAAATGCATGGCATGGCACTTCAAGGCCTTATATCCATGCCATGCCATGCCATCCCTTTCCTTGCCATGGTATGGAAAGGCAAGGAAAGGCAAGGCAAGGCAAGGCATGGCATGACAAGAAAATGCAAGAAAAGGCATGGAAATGTATTGCATGGAACTTCAAGGCCTTATTGATCCTTGCCATGACATGCCATGCCATGCATTGAATTTTCATACCATGCCATGCCATGCCTTTCCTTTCCATACCATGCCATGCCATGCCTTGCCTTTCCATGACATGGAAAGGAAAGGAAAGGAAATGTATGGCATGGCATGGAAAGGCAAGGCATGGCTTGTAAAGGTATGGAATGCCGTGGTACTTCAAGGCCTTATTTATCCATGCCATGCCATGCCATACCTTTCCTTTACATGACATGTCATGCCATACCTTTCCTTGCCTTTCCATGCCATGCCTTGCCTTGCCTTCACTTTCCATGCCATGGCATGACATGCCTTGCCTTGCCTTCACTTTCCATGCCATGGCATGACATGCCTTGCCTTGCCATGCCATGCCTTGCATTTCCTTCACTTTCCATGCCATGCCTTCCCTTTCCATGTCATGCCTTGCATTTCCTTCACTTTCCATGCTATGCCTTGCCTTTTCATGCCACACCTTTCCTTTCCTTTCCATACCATGCCATGCATTTCGTTTTCTTTTCATCGTATGGTAAGGCAAGGAAAGGAAAGGAATGGCATGACAAGGCAAGGCATGGCATGGCACTTCAAGGACTTATTTATCCATGCAATTCCATGCCTTTCCTTTTCGTGCCATCCCTTGCCTTTCCTTGCCATGCCATGCTGTGCCTTGCCGTTCCTTGCCTTTCCATGCCATGCTTGCCTTTGCATGCCTTGCATTACCTTGCCTTTCCATGCCATTCCATGCCATGCCAATACTTTCCTTTCCATGCCATTCCTTTGTAGTATTCCAAATATAAAATAGTATGCAAAACATAAATAATTAGCTATAAATGGCAGAGAAACAATGATATAACCAAAAACATACCACCATAATACCAGAATAACACCAGAAAGAGAACTTTGATTACTGAGATAAATGTTAACTTGCCTCTTCGAGGGGGAAACCTCTAATGGAGAAGATATATATTACAATAATATCCAAGACAAAACTTATCATACCCTCTATTCCTATTTATACTAAATCTGTCTATCCAAAAGAACAATCTAGAGGAAGATCCTTCTAGAAGCGAAAGATTCTATTAGGTCTTCTTACATTTGACTTATTCCTCCTTATTTTTAGGCCTTATTAATATTTACCTTTATTATATGGAAATGTATTATTCTAACCACTTGAGGGGTTAGGTAGATTAGGTCCCTAACATTCCCTCCCCCTTAAAATCAACCTTGTCCTCAAGGCTTGAGATGAGGAAATTACTGCAGAATGTTAGTGGGCTCCCAGGTGGAATCTTCTGGAGTTGTATCTTTCCACTGGACTAACACTTCCTTGATGCTACGCTGATGAAGACGCCAATATCGCTGGTCCAAAACTTCTTGTGGATGCAACTAGATGAACCCTTCTTCATCTAACTCAAGAAGGTTGGTTTGAGTTTGGCACTTAGTTCCAATCACCTTCTTTAAGCAGGAGACATGAAAAATAGGATGGATCTTAGAATGAATGGGAAAAGATAACCGATAGGTCACTTGTCTAACGTGCTTTAGAAATGTATAAGAACCATAAAATTTGGGCACTAGTTCTGACAATGTTTAGCCTTGAGTAAAATTTTCTTATAAGGTTGCAGTTGAAGAAATACTTGGTCTCCTTCAACAAATTGACATTCTAAGTGACCTTGATCGGCATGTTGCTTCATGCGATTTTGAGCCATGACCAAATTATCTTTGAGGGTATGGAGAATAGCCTCATGAACTATAAGTTTTTGGTCAACCACCTAGACCTTCGATACACCTCGCATGTAGGATAGAACAAAAGGTGGCTTTTGGCCATAGATTGCTTCAAAAGGAGTCATGCGAGTAGCTATATATAAGAAGTGTTGTACCACCATTCAGCTAATGGTAACCATTGAGCCCATTGATTTTTACTTTCATAGGAAAAACACCTCAAATAAGTCACCAAACACTAGTTGACGACTTCAGTTTGACCATCAATCTGGGGATGATAGGCGGCGCTAAGATGAAATTGGGTGCCATTTAGTCTAGAAATTTCTTGCCAAAAATTGTTGGTGAAAGTGGGATATCGATCAGAAAAATAGAATGAGGCATGCCATGAAGCTTGAGGATATGATCCATGAGAAGTTGAGCCACAGTGGATGCGGTAAATGGGTGTTGAAGAGAACAGAAATGAGCATACTTGGAAAGACAATCCACGACCACCATGATGACTGAATTATTTCCTAATTTAGGTAATCCCATAATAAAACACATAGAGATGTCCCTCCAAATAACTGGTGGAATCGAAAGCAGTTGAAGTGTTCCATGAGTTTTGATGGTTTCTCCTTTGTTGCATTGGAAAACATCACATTTTGCTACAAAAGTGTGAACGTTATTTTTCATACCATCCCAGAAAAAAGAAAGTTTGACCCAGTCATAGGTTTTGGTAAACCATGAATGCCCAGTTGTGGGAGTAGCATGAAGCTTAGAAAGCAGTGTGGATTTAAGTTGTGACTGTTTACTTAAATACAAACAAACTTTGTAGCGAAGCTCATCATTGTGCCAAGAGTACCCTTGGGAAACTGGAGAGTTGGCTTGCAATTGTTGGATCAGATGTGATATTTTAGGATCATGTAGCCATTCTTGGCACATAGCATGGAGCCAATCTGGCACAATGAAAGAGAGGGAGAAAAGGGACCCTTCATCTTCATATTTTTGAGAAAGCGCATTAGCAAACACATTTTCTTTGCTTTCTTGTAAATGATCTCATAATCATAACCAAAGAGCTTAGTTACCCATTTTTGTTTCTTTGGGGAGGAAGGCCATTGCTCTAGAAAATACTTGAGGCTTTGATGATCTGTCTTAATTTGGAAGCATTTCCCCAGGAGATAAGGGCACCAGAGATCTACTGCATGAAAAATAGCTAACATTTCCTTTTCATATATTGATTGGACCAAATGGCATTTTGACAATTGTTTTCTTATAAAGGCCAAAGGTCCGCCTTCTTGCATAAGGAATGCTCCAATTCCTCTACATGAGGCATCACATTTCAGGACAAAGGTCTTTGTGAAATCAGGAAGGGCCAAGACTGGAGTAGTACACATAGCCATCGTCAAAGCTTGAAAATCCTGATCCTCTACAAGAGTCCAAGTGAAAGAATTCTTTCTAAGGAGAGAAGTGAGAGGGGTCACAATCTTCCCATAATTCTAAACAAACTTGTAATAATAGCCTGTTAAAACAAAAAAACCACACAAGATTTTGATATTCTTGGGGTGAGGTCAATCCTACATTGCTTCAATCCTTTCAGGATCCACCCGGACACCATCCTTGCCAAAAATATGACCCAAGTACTCTACTTTCGAGGCACCAAAGGCACATTTAGAGTGTTTGATGAAAATTTGGTGTTGAGAGAGTAGATGGAGAATTTGATCCACATGGGAAATATGGGATTGCCAAGTTTTTCTATGGATGAGAATATCATCAAAGAAAACTAAGACAAAATGACGAAGAAAAGGATGAAGAAATGATTCATGAGTCTTTGGAACGTGGAGGGGGAATTACACAGGCTAAAGGGCATGACCAAAAACTCATAGTGACCCTCATGAGTGTGAAAGGAATCCAATGGAGTAGGTCCCAAATTAGTGTTCCGATAGGACCACTATACTCATTTTTCTTACTCCTACAGATTTACTCCGGCATGAAGAATATTGCAGTGATGAAATGCCCAAATTATTAAGAGGAAGAAATGTGTAGTAATTTCGCAACCCAAATGCAAAAGACATAGTTGCGTGACAATAAATATTTTCTGTTCTATTTTTGTTTCCTTCCCAAGGGTTAGGGTGTTCAAGGGTTCTACAGACAAGGGCTTGCACTATGCTATAGATTTCTGATATACGTGCGGGGTCCAACAGTATTGCTTGACCCAATATCTCAAGGCACCAACTAAGGAGTCTAGACCATGCCCTTAGACGTACTACCCGACTACCCAAGTACTAGAGAATATCTTCCCGAGTGTTGTTCTCGATGGCACTATAACAGTCAGGTGGCCAATCGGTTTATCTATGGAGGGCTTCAAAAGATCTACACCAATTCGTATACATGTGTTGTCTGATGCGCTACCACTCGAAGGGGTACCAACAAGGGTTACAAGAGTGGCCAATAGATGTGGGCTAAGTACCACTTGTATTTCCTGCGTGTATGAATCCTGAACCACGATTTTATCCGTGTAACGACAAATCTCTAGCTTTAAGATGCCATAATACATCTCTACCCTGAAAAAAAATTAACCCACAATTTTTTGAGAAGGAAGGTGCTCTGATACCACTTGTAGTATTCCATATATAAAATAGTATGCAGAACATAAATAATTAGCTAGAAATGGCAGAAAAACAATGGTATAACCAGAAAAATGCCACCATAATACTAGAATAATACCAGAATAACACCAAAAAGAGCACTTTGATTACTGAGAGCAATGTTCACTTACCTCTTTGAGGGGGCAACCTCCAACAGAGCATAACTCTATTACAATAATATCCAAGACAAAACTTCTCATACCCTCTATTCCTATTTATACTAAATCTATCTATCCAAAAGAACAATCTAGAGGAATATCCTTCTAGAAGCGAAAGCTTCTATTAGGTCTTCTTACATTTGACTTATTCCTCCTTATTTCTAGGCCTTATTAATATTGACCTTTATTACATGGAAATATATTATTCTACCCACTTGAGGGTTTAGGTATGTTAGGTCCCTAACAACCTTGCCTTTCCATGCCATGCCTTGCCTTTCATGGCTTTTCC
>JASDQU010229817.1:5122-17143 GCA_032191745.1 Picea mariana | reverse complement strand
TCAACCAAATAAACAAGGGTGGTGGTAAGGAGAAATTTGTGTGGGGCCGGTGCCAACAACAAGCATTTGACAATTTGAAGCAGCGCTTGTGCTCAACCCCATTACTTTCACTACCATACTTGCAACATCCCTTTGAGATCAAGACAGATGCTTCAGACTATGTTGTGGGTGCCGTTCTCACTTAGCACGACCACACCGTGGCCTATCATAGTGAGACACTATCAGATACTGTCCGTAAGTACCCTACTTACGAAAAAGAAATGTACTCCATTGTGCAAGCATGCCGCCAATGGAGACATTACATTCTTGGGAAGGAGACAGTCATCCACACTGATCATAAGCCACTGCAGTTCATGCAAACACAGGGAAAATTGTAGAATGACCGCCATCAAAAGTGGTCCACATACTTCCAACAATTCCACCTCAACATCAAGTATAAAATAGGAAGCACCAATTGCGTCGTTGATTGCCTCAGCAGACCGCCAATCGTGACACTCACCATGGTTCTAGACTCTTGTGGCCATGAGACATCTGCATGGCCCCAAATCTATGAGACAGACCCTGATTTCGCCACCACCTACCAAATGTTGTGTGCAAATGCAGTTGTCGATAATTTCCATCTTCAGGATGGGTTGTTGTGTCGTCTAGGCCATATCTATGTTCCATCAAGTGAGTGAGGGAAGCTGATCTGGGAATCCCACTACAGTCGGGTGGCAGGACACTTCGTCATCAAAAAGATAGTGGCGATCCTACAAAAACATTTCTACTGGCCGAAACTTCGACAAGAGGTCGGAAAGTATATCAGGTCCTGCATTGCCCGCGCTATTGCCAAACCGACCAGTAAGAAACAGGGCATGTACACCCCTCTTCCTACTCTTGACAAGCCATGGGAATCCATATCAATGGACTACATGTCGGGCCTCCCATCAACCAAACGGGGAAATGACTGTGTTTTTGTGGTTGTTGATCGCTTTTCTAAGATGGTGATTCTGGTTGCCTGCAAGAAGAGCATCACAACAGAGGCCACTTCCAAGCTCTTCTTTGAACGATTCTGGGTACATTTTGGAATCCCACAAACCATTGTCTCATATCAGGATAGTTGATTTCTCAGCACATTCTAGTCGAGCCTCTGGTCACTGCTAGACACCAAGCTCACCAAATCGACGGCCTTCCACCCCCAGACAGATGGCGAAACTGAGGTTGTAAATCGAATGATTGTGCATATCCTTCGCATGTATAATTCAAAGAACCCTCACACATGGGATGAGAGCCTTCCCTCTGTCCAACATAGCTACAACCGAGCCTTGCATAGCTCAACCGACCATAGCCCCTTTCAAGTGGGGTTGGGATTCCAACCATTGGGTCCCATAGATGTTGCACTTCCCCTTGCAGTCACCTCGATTGACTCATATCCTGCTCCAACTGAAGATGACAAAGCCACTCGGTTCATTGAGCGAATCTAGCACATCTTCCAACAGGTTCGGGATATCCTATAGAAGTCCAATGACAAGTACAAACAATGCCATGATCAACATCGGGTGCCGCATAAGTTTCAAGTGGGTGACAAAGTTTGGTTGCAATTGCAGAAAGAACACCTTATAGGACCCTATCAAAAGCTTTTCCCACTCCGTTATGGACCGTACACTATCACCAAGGCCATGGGGGATAATTCTTTTGAGCTCAACATTCCTCCTTTCCTTGGCTTGTACCCAGTGTTCAACGTGGATCTCCTTCGCCCTTATTTCCCACCATTATTGGACATCTCAGAAGTAGAAGAACAACTGACACCAACGGGGCTCAACCCAGACTGCATACAATAGGAATCCAATGATCAGATTGTGGACAGACATATCAAGGGCACTCGACTACAAATGATCCAACTTTATCGAGTCATCAAAGCAGGGCAACTCCTGCACCAAGGCAAGTGGCTCACTCGGGGCCAAATTCAGCAAAAATTTCCTCATCTAATGGGGGACCTCAACACAATGGAGACCACTGATTCCTAAGGAGGTATGATTGATCCATATTGATATCGGTGGCCACCCACCTTTTCCAACTGGCTCAAAACAATTTTCTGACATTTTTTGCAATTTACTATTTTTAGTTGTTTTTACTTCCGGGGCCATTTTGAGGGCCTAAATGAAGGTTTTTCAATATATAGCTCCTTAATGATAGCTAAAGGAATTATTGAACCCCCTAAATGAATCTCCTCGATGATACCTTTTCAACGGGCTATCACATGCCTAAAACGAAGATCATATGCAAAAGTTACGACCCCGGGAAGTTGATGTACTAACTTACCTAAACAGGGCCCACATGACTTTTGGCACTTCATCTCCTAGGGTTAGGTTTTTGGATGTATAGGGTTTTTGGCATTCCTGTTTATTGTAAAAAGGCCTTCAGAGCCTCATTGTAATGATATTCTTGTGAATGCACGCTGTCATCACATCTCTTCTCAGAGATAAGCCGCCACCATTCCAACAAGCTTGTTTCCGTTGCATTTTACAGTTTCAGCTTATTTCGTTATTGAATAGAAAACCAGTTTTACTATATCTCTGTTATTTTGTTTTAAGCGCCTGCTAATAATCTGTATTCATTTCATTCTGCTCATAAAATCTGGATCAACATATTTCTTCGCGTCTCTAAATATTGAGGGCCAATAATAGCCCATTTGCAGAATTTTGTGTCCAGTCTTGCAATCTGCAAAATTTCCACCATAGGGCTCATCATGTCTAGCCTTTAGTATGTCGTAGATTTTGTCATATCATACGCATCTGCTGATCTGGAGATTATCTCTTGTATGGAAGCGATATCCACTAATTCAGGAGAATTGTGCGCTACGTTGGACGATCAATTTTCTTTCCCTTGATGAAAGATGTGCTGGTAATCTTCCTGCTGCCAGGTAATTTTCCACGTTAGCGTACCAAGGTGGCTTTGTAGTAATGAAAAACAGATTCTCATCTGAAAATCGATCTTCGACTATTAAGGAGCCGTCTGTTTTGGGTATGCAGGATAGAAAGTCTGTGACGAGGTTTTATCTCCCAGGTCGATCTTTGATGGTGATATCAAATTCCTGCAATAGTAACAACCATCGAGTGACCCATCCATTAGTAATTGGTTTATTAGCCAGATATCTAATAGCAGAATGATCAGTATATAGAATGATTGGATAACCTATTATATAATGACGAAATTTATTGATGGCATGTATAACAACTAAAAATTCTTTCTATGTTACTGTATAATTAAGTTCAATTGGATTAAGATTCTTGCTAATAAAATAAATGGTGTAGGGTTTCTTGTCCTTATCCTGTCCGAGGACAATGCCTATGGAAATATCTGATGCATCGGTGGAGATGTGAAATGGTATTTTCCAATTTGGCCCCCTCAACACCGGTGTTTTCGAGATGAACTTCTTGAGTCCCGCAAATTCCACATCACACTTGTCAGACCACTAAAATTCTACATTACAAGTCAAAGCATGTAAAGGTGCAACGGTTCTTGCAAAATTTTCCATAAATCTACGATAGTATCCTGAAGCGCCAAGGAAACTACGTACCTCAGTTTGTGTGTGTGGTGTAGGTAGATTAAGGATTACCTCTATTTTTGTTGGATCTACCCTAATTCCATCTGTAGAGATATAATTCCCTAGTAGCACACCTTATGTCATCATCATGTGACACTTTTCATGGCTTAAACATAACCTGGTCGCAATGCACTGCTCTAGTATTTTCTCCATGTTATTCAGTGCTTGATCGAAGTTTTCGCCATAAGGAGTGAAATCATCCATATAGAATTCAAGTCCTTCACTGATTAGATCATTGAATATGCTCAGAATGACCCTTTGAAAAGTGGTTGGAGCGTTACAAAGTCCAAAGGGTAATACTCTATATGCAAAAGTGCCCCAGGGGCATGTGAATGTAGTTTTATCTTGATCTTCTGGGGCAATCTGAATCTAATTGTACCCACTAAAACCGTCTAGGAAAGAAAATAATTTCTTTCCTGCCAAAGTATCCAGGACCTGGTCAATGAAAGGAAAAGGGAAGTGGTCTTTTTGAGTGGCTTTGTTAAGTTCCCTGTAGTCAACACAGATGCACCATTTCCCATTTTTCTTTGGGACGATCACTAATGGGGAAACCCACCGACTATCTGAGATGAGATATATAAAATCTACGTCCAACAACTTTTGTAATTCTTCTTTAACGATATCCCTGAGGTGAGGATTCAATCTTCTCTATGGCTGTCGGATAGGCCATGCATATTTTTCAACATAAATGTGGTGTGTGCAGAGTTGCGGATCAATACCTTTCATATTAGAATATTCCCATGCAAAAGCTTGCTGGTATTTGGAGAGGGATTGAATTATATTTTGTTTATGTTGTTCATCTAAATTGACATTGATGTTTAGAGACCTCCTTGGTGCAATCTCAACGGGTTTGCTGTTATGAATGGTTGTAGTTGGAATTTGTTGTTCCATTAAATCTTCCAGCAGGTCTCCCAGTGCTTCATAGTCTAGAACAACTTGGAGCATCTGGCAGGTCAAGTTGCTCATGGTGGCTAGATTATTAATAAACCCACTGATTACATCATCCTCTATCTGGTTTTTAAGTTCGAGGGCTTCTTCCTGTGTAAGAGGGGCTCGTAAATCCTTCTCTGGGTATCACGGTGGTGGAAATTGTGGATATACGAAAGTTGGACTTGGTTTAGCAGGAGGATATAAAGTGAGGTTCTTTGTGATACCCCCTCTAGTGATTCTCATATTACCTGCTCGACATCCTATGTATGCATATGCTATTGCAAGCCATGGCCTACCCAGTATCAATGGATGCCCTTCAAGCCCACTTCTTGGGTTGATGATGAGGAAGTCCACCGGATATTCCCAAGAGTCGACAGAGATGGCTATATCATGTAATGTGCCAACTGGTTGAACTACCAATTGATCTGCCAACTGAAACATTATTACGGTGGGTTCGAATGAGTTAAAAACTAGGGTATTTCATGTTTCCATAGTCAGGATGTTGATGGCTTCTCCCAAATCAACTAGTGTATTGGGAAAAGAACAGCCCTAGATATGAACTGTCACTATGGGATTCCCCGGATCTGCATATTTAACTGGTTCTTGTCTACCTAAAATTAGATCAAACAAGGCTCCTACCACGCAGACTGTTGATGATGGATTTTTAATTTTATGACGGGATTTCTCCCACATAGCTCCTTGATCATTTTTGCGTAGATTGGGATGTCCTAAAGAGCTTGCAGGAGTGGAATCTTGATATATAAATTCTTGAGTTCCCTTACAATGTCGAAGTTGGGATATACAATTGGTTTTGCTATCATCAATATTTCAGGGAACGGAGGGGAGGGCGTTCCATCCTTATCAGGATATTGTGATTCGACTGTGTTTCCCCCCTGCTCGATTTCTTCTGTTATTACCACATTCGAAGGTGTTATTGCTGGTTTTTTTTCACTCTCCTGCTCTTGAAAAATGTTATTTTCTTCAAGAGAAATTATTCATCCCGATCTCAACCATAGTTCGCTGCACCCTACCAAGCTGGTCTCTCCTTCTCCATTCTTCATAATATGGATGAGCTGAGAAGGTCTGTTATTTGGATTTGGGTGAGGTTGGGCTGGTAGTTGAGGGTGCAATTCGGATTGTGGGTTTTGGGGCAATTGGAGTGGTGCTTGTAACGTAGGCTGAGTTTGAGGGGCCATCGTCATGTGTTGGTTATTTATCCCCACGGGGCACTGACAATTCTAATTCCAATTTGGGTTTTGGGTAGTCATGTTGGGCCACTGTGAAGGGTAGATGTTGTTATTTGAGTTTTTCCAGGATGAGGTGGGATATTGTGAGTTAGGCCAAGTGGAAATTGCAGTTGGCTGATTCTTCCAGGCAGGATTTGCAGCGGGCTGGTTTTGCCAAGTGGGATTTGTAGGTAGGTATTGCTGGGGCTGCCAGTTCTAATTAGTAAACGGTTGAACCTTCCATATGCTACTAGGAACTTGCTACTGATTATATTGTCCATAGAAGAAAGAGGAAGCATCCTACAGTGTATTTGGAGGTCGATTATTCCATTGACGATGCTGAGCCATCAGATATGGCTCTGTTTCTTCTTTTTCTTCTCTAAATACAAATTTCAGTCCAGGAAGCGATGGGCATTGTTTCGTGTCGTGATCCTTGGTGCAGATAGCGCAAACCTGGACCACATCCAAAGGGTAATCCCTTGGACCATGTTTTCTTCTGCACCTATGGAAAAATATGGCCAACGTTTGTTCTGCTTCTATTTTTTTCTGTTTGGCCCGCAACACATCCAATTGTGTAGTCAAAGTGCTCAGAATATCTGTTTTGAAGTTTTCTAAGAGATTACCAACTTCAGCTCACGTAACACCCCCGCTGGTAATATTGCTATTTCTGGTGAGGGGGGTGCGCATCCCTGATCTGGTCCGTGAACTTCCTCTTGAGCACCTGATGCACAATAGGACGATGTCATCATAAGTTTCTTGATAAATGTCACCCTTACCCATTAAATTCAACGTTTCTACCCATTCATGTTTCATACCTTTAACCAGAGTTGCCTTAAGTACTTCACCTGGTAACATGCCATAAGGTGATCTTTGTAAATTATATTGAAATCTCTCGACATATTCTTCGAATGATTCATTATCTTTTACAGTCATTTGAAATATTTCATCTTTTAAGTCTCTGGTTCTACAATAATCCTGATATTTTGTCGAGAAGGCCCATTTCATCTCATCCCATGAGTTTATAGTTCCTCCCCCTAATCCCATGAACCAACGTAGAGCTGCTCCTTTCAAAGTGGAGGGGAACAATTTTAATTTTTGGGGTTCAGAGGTGTAATCATACCCTCTACATAGGACATCAACTTCAAATAAGAATGCGTCTGGGTCTTCTGAGATTAATCAATGAAAGGTTGGTAGGTTTTGTAGGGGAATTGCCTTCATGGGGGCATTGGAGATTGGATCAACTATCAGATATTCCAAAGTGGAAGTATGGGTACATTGTGGATTTGGTTGTTCCATTTGATCGAAAATATGCCAGAAATCTTCAGGGAGTTCGTGATCCGGATATTTTATTTGAATTGATTGGTTATCTGATCCTCTAGGGGATTTGATTGCACTCCCTCTATCTGGGATTTCAGGTATACATTCTTCTTTCACATGAGATTCAGGATTAGGTGGTGGGTCTGTCTTAGATATCCCATTGGTTTCTCCTTCTCCTTCCTCCAGATTACAAGAGTTTCCCTCTTCTAAAGGGTTGATGGGTGGAAGATCTGTGCTCTGAAAGATTTGCTCAGTCCCTTCAGTTTTTCTATGAATCTCGGCATGGGCTGCAGTTGGTGAAACTGCCACCTGAGGGATTCGGGTAGATCCTTTTCTAGGTCCAACCGAAGCTTGAGATTCTTCTTTTCGGATGATGTCGTCTATGAAAGTGCTTATTCTAGGGAGCACCGAGCCCTGGGATTTGGTAATTTTTGGTGGGGGTTTTAGTTTTTCAAGATCTTTCTTCTTAGTCATACACACTTCACACAAAAAAAGGAAAATCAAGAAAGAAAAAAAAACACCTATGCAACCTCTTAATGCGTCCACTGGAGGTAGGTGCTGGTATAAGTATCTTACTTATTGCATGTGTAGGTTCTTACCTTCCATCTTCAATAACTTGTCCTCCAGAGGCACAATCTATGCTACCTTTGACATTCTTCCTTGGTAATGGAGCCAAAATGTTGGGTTCTAAAGATTTCTAAAAACAACCTTAGTTTAACATTAATTTATCAACTCGAGGATTTGTCTTTTATCTCAAAGAATATCGGCAAAGTCTATGCAGATAGCTCGTAGAGGCTAAAATCGTGTAGTGAAAGCAAATCCGAGTTTATCAACAATCAAGTTCCTCAAACATTCATTAAAGATTCTAGGAATTGAAATCTAAAGCTGTGCAATGGAAATGAACTAATTAATCTATTGAATTCATTTTAAGAGTAGTAATTGAATCTAGATAAAGACTTGCAGAAATGACTATTATTATGAATCAAATTGCTGGAAAGAAAAAAGTGAATTTCTCTATCTATGGAAAGAAACAGAGACTGTAATCTAGTCGAAAAGAGACAACAATCATATTTCTATTCTAAGGAACAACAACTGTATTCTAACAGAAATGAACAACAAATGTAAACTAAGTAAAAGGAACAACAAATGTAAATTAAGTGAAAGGAACAACAAATGTAAACTGAGTGAAGGGAACAACAAACATGAACTTATGAGGAACTGCCACACATCAAATCTCAGTAATAGGAATTGGAACAACAATTATCTAATGCTTCAGGGAATATCTATCTCTTGCAATAATCATCAACACACTTATGCATTCATTTAACTACTGTAAAAGAGAATCGAATCACAAAACATAAATTGAACTGATACAATTACAGGTTGAACAATATCTCCTTCAAACTCGGACCTTGGTCCTTAGAAGCACTACTATTTGAAATTTAGTATATAGAAATGGTAAAACCGCTCGAAGCTTCTATCGATTTCATAGCTGGTACACCATTTTACAAAAAATGCTAACGCATAGCAATTCTAAATTCTGAGTTCTTGGGTGCAATTCTTCTACCTCTTTTCAAGATCTATTTACCCCTTATATATTACAATAATCTAGGTAAATTAAGTTATCCCGAGGATCGAGAGATCCTCAGGATTGCTTTACTATTACAATATAAGAAAATCAATCATCTTCAAAACTGCCTTGTGCCATAAAGTCTTCAACCTCCAATAGCTTGCGCATCTTCAAGATTTCCTTTGCTATATTTGGTTTGACAATATTTAACCAATCCTATAATAAAACCAGACAATTCCAATCATATTTAGGATCTATGTAATCTAACTTCAACAATAACGCTAAAGAGTATATTATTCATTTTCTATTCTATTTGCTCCTAAATAATCGAAAAGTCAATCAAGATGATATCATGAAATGTGGGAAAAAGGAAGATATTTATACCTTTTTCATAACCTAACAAGCGTTTTAATGATAGTCAGTGATTTTATCATTGAGATTTCATTGACTACAATTGCCATATCTTTTTACTGTGATTTAATATAGTGCGTTATTATATCAAGGACAATGAATTTATCATTGCAATCTCATTGACTTCGATATACTAATTGTTGTCTACGATTTACATGCTAATCACTACGTGATTAATAGGTGAAGGGATGCATTTCCATTTGGATATCATTATTATAGGTGTTAGGCAGTATTATCATTATTAATAGCGAAGCGATATCAATGTTAGTTATAAATTTTATACACTTAGTTATACATCGAATGGACCAAAATTTTTATTTGTACAACGAAATTATATTATTGATTCATTGAAGGGACAATGAATTTGGTTGGGCAATTAATCTATACATCCCCTAGAACTGCGAAATTAGTTAGCAGATTACCACTGCACCTTTATAAGGGCAACAAATCCATTGGGTTGCCAATTTGGTCACAACACTACGTTCTTATCCGATTTAGGATTGTATGACTGCATTTTAATTTTACAGACAACATTATAACCCAGACAACATTATCGATGTGCTTGGATAGAAAACATTTACCTCTGCGTGGGGAGGACAATGACGTGCGCTTGATATCAAGGTCAACGACAGATTTAGAGGCCATGATAGATTAATGGACAGTGAATTAACATAACTTCCCTTGAATTATTGATTGATAACGATTCGATAGTTCCATTCTGACTGTGTTATGGCCGTGATTATGACTGTGCATTGGAGGCGTATATGGACTGTGTAATAGTCAAGCTCTAGGTGACTGAGTAAATGTTGTGCGGTAATGACTTATAGTCTCAACGGATAGAAATTGAATGTTTACTGGGAATGATTTTAAATGAAATGATGGATGCAATTGAATGTTTACTGACAACGATTTGTACTTTAACTACATCCTTATCTTATAATAATTATGCTTTTTAATATATTTAATAGGTACAACCACATGTAATTTTAGACAACAGTCTCGACTGTTGACAACGATGTGTTAAAGGATACAGTCATCTGTATTACTGGATAGTGTTTTACATTGTGAAAGTAAATAGTTATCCGCTTGGTCGCATATTGTGAACAAAAATATATATTGTGTAGCGGTTTACACCAATATAATTGTATAGTTGTATGTTGTAAAGCGATGTAATTGTATAATTGTATAGCCATGTAATTTTTAGGCAGAGATATTCCATTGGTGATGTCAGTGATTAGAATTAACTCAGTAATAATTATCCATGAATACGATATTACCTACAACAATTACAGTAATATCTATATACAGATTATATGGATAGCGGTTTAAATGCGATCCATAGATATACAAATTTAATCTATTGTTTCCATTAAAGCATAGCATATTCAAGTTCAAAATACAAGTTTCCTATTGTTTTAAAAGACATGTTTCATAATTGTTTTAGTCATTCGATAGCGAATCCCTCCTTAGGAAAATACTTATCTGATGTTGGAATTGGTAAATAGTTACAATGTAATAATTGATGATAATAGTTATTTGATGTGTACCGATTGATGTATGTTGTGATCGAATTGTTGTGTAAGTAATTTAAGGTGTTGCACGAATGTCATAGCCGTCAGATTCCCTTGCGTCTTGTCAACTTTTCGATTGGGTTCTCAGGTCAGTCATCATGAGGTTGACAGTTAAGTTCAGTCTCATAGCGCGTGAATTTTCTTGGGTTTTGGACTAGATGTTTTATGTCACGTCAGGTTACCATCATGCCTATCGGCTTGTGACAACTTGATTCCTGATGAAGGGACCATTGCGTGCTCTGACGGATAGAGGCGAATGATAACCGGGCCGGAGTCTATGCCTCCCGTTGTGGGCGTTGTTCATAGTATTGGTTGTTGAGACTTGGTTGTAACGCCTTAAGGCTTTGGGTTTGGTGGGATGTAGGGTTCTAGTTCCTGGTCATCAAATCCATTGTGTCGGGTTATTTATAATTTCCTAGGCTTGTAGGCGTTGTCGTGTTTGTGTCAGGTGGGTAGTCGTCTATTTGTCTTGATTTTCGCATGTTTCACCTAGTTGCTTGATATGCCAGGGTGTTGAGTCGTTGTGGTCTATTTCCTGATCTGCGTGTGTGGTGTTCATCGTCAGTGGTGTGGTTAAACTGATGTCGTTGTCGCCTTCTTGCCTAAAAATAAAAAAATAAAAAAATTTCACTTCTGCTTCGCTTGTAGTCGTAACGAAGGGGTCGTTACATATGTGCCTACATGACACGATCCTTGTGATGCTCTGGAAAAATAAATTTTTTACCCTCCTCAACTTATCAATTCTTTCCTTTAACTAAGGAAATAATGGACACCATTTTCTTTTGCAAGTACTATATGTGACTACATGACATGATCCTTGTAAACTTGTTATGCCTTGAAAAACTAGAAATTTTACCCTCCTCAACTTCTCAATTCTTTCCTTTAACTAAGGAAATAATGTACACCATTTCCTTTTGCAAAGTATTGTATGTACCTACATGACATGATCCTTGCGAACTTGTTATGCTTTATGAAAACTAGAAATTTTATTTATAAAAATCAATTCAAAGAAAAAGAAGTAAACTTGAGGGTGAATTTCTATTTCTTTTCACTTTAGTATTCCACTAAGATTTAATGGTTTCTATGGTCCTTGTTGTTGGTTCATTACTAATTTGAATAGAGAATAAATTTACACGTGATATGTTGGTTGGTTATTAGGTTCATTTACATTGTCAAGCCAAACATTGTGTTAGGATATAGGTGGACAATGGAGCCCATGAAATTTGATTATAGATTGGTTGGTTGATACAAAACTGTATTCATTGTTGAATATGCAAAGATCCATGTGAATATACCTAATTCAATTTTTTTTGAATGGAATCCATGTTTAACAAATGTTATAGAGATGATTATAACATTTATCTTGAAATTTATTATTTTTCAAGATGTTGTTAACCAACCTAGTTGGAG
>JASDQU010229816.1:0-14919 GCA_032191745.1 Picea mariana | reverse complement strand
TTAAAATTTTTGTTCCTTTCAATGAGTTGATATAGAATAGTGAATATATAAATCAAATAATTAAGATGCTCAAGATGGAAGAGACTTCTGATACTTTAAATATGCAAGATCATCCTACCATCTTGTTTGGCCCATGTGTAGAGGAGAGTAGTGAGGCTAACAAGGTACCTCCTTTCTATGTTAGTCTTAAGATTGATGATATGACTTTGCATAATGCTATGTTGGATTCAGGAGCTTCCCATAATCTGATGCCCAAAGTGGTCATGGACCAATTGGGTTTGGACATTACAAGGCCATACAAGGATATTTTATCTTTTGATTTAATGAAGGTGAAGTGTTTGGGATTAATCAAGGATCTGGTGGTATCCTTGTCTCAAATTCCAACAAAAAATATGGTCATGGATGTTGTGGTTGCTGATATGCCTCCTAAATTTGGCATCTTGTTGTCTAGGTCATTGGCTGCAAAGTTGAAAGGGAATTTGCAAATGGATATGTCATATGCCACTATCCCTGTTTTTGGTCAGGATAGGAGGTTGTAAATGGAAGTTTTTCTCAAGTATATGGTCAGTAACAAACCCCAGCCAAAAAACCATCCCATTTACTCTATGGAGACTGAGATTGGTTCTTCCATTTTCTTTAATGATTCAAGTTTTGAAGAAAAGGTGCAAAAGACTGATATGACTGCCAAAGACAGATCTGATCAACAAACTAAGGAAAGTTCAAAGCAACAAAACAATGTAGAAAATGAGATGTGGATCATGAGATTTGATGGAGTTGTCAACAGAGAAGGAGCAGGAGATGGTGTGTGGATTAACCCCCCCAGATTGGCCACAAAACTTTGTTCTTATAAGATTTCTTTTGCTTGCACAAATAATATGGCTGAATATGAGGCATTAGTGCTGGGATTGAAGACTTTGAAAGAGATGGGTGCTAGGAAGATAATTTCACTTGGATATTCTGAGTTGATTATAAATCAGGTGAAGGGAATATATCAAGCAAATCATCCTAGATTAAGAGCATATAGGAACATAGTGCTCGACCTTCTAGAAGGATTTTCAGAATATAATCTCTCAGTGATTCCAAGGGGGCATAATCAGATTGCTGATTCTCTAGCTACTTCAGCATCAATTTTCAAAATTCCAGTTTTTCCTAACATAGGATATGAGATTGAGGTCAAACACAGTACAACAGTACCTGATAATATTAAGTACTGGCAGGTTTTTGAAGATGACAAACAAATAGAAAGTTTCCTTAAAATGAATGGTGAATTTGCAAATTTGAACATTGATGAGGAATATTGTTGTGAAGAATAAGATGCAACTATGTTCGCAAATGATGGCTATTTCAAGAATCAGATCGCTGATAAGGATATAATGCAGTTAAAAAATAATATCATTCCCAAAGGCCTGGTGCCATTAGAAAAACTCTTTGACAACAATGATGTCGCCAGGAGTCCTAAAATTACTTCTAATGATGAAGATGTTGAAGACTGCAACATTGGGACTCAAGAAGATCCCAAGATAGTCAATCTATCCAAGACACTTAGTCTAGAGGTCAAGCAAAGGTATATCAATTTAATGAAATAATTTCCTGAAATTTTTGCTTGGAGTTATGAAGATCTAAAAGTTTATGATACTAAGGTGATTCAACATGTGATTCCAATCAAAGAGGATCATAAAACTTTCAAGAATAAATTAATAAGAATCAATCCTTTTCTATTTCCCTTGATTGAAAAGGAGATAAAAAAAGCCAAGATCATAGTGTCTCTGAGATTTTCTAAGTGGGTGGAAAATCTGGTACCTGTCAAAAAGAAAAGTGAAGAGATCAGATTATGTGTAGACTTTAGAAATCTGAATAGGGTATCTCTCAAGGATAATTACCCACTGCCTAACATGGATCACATTCTACAGAAAGTGGTTAGTTCACAAAAAATATCAATGCTGGATGGTTTTTCTGGGTACAATCAAATCATGGTACACCCTAATGATCAGGAAAATACAACCTTTACAACAACACATGGCACCTTCATGTATGCCAAAATGCCTTTTGGGCTCATGAATGCAGGAGAAACTTTCCAAAGGGCTATGGATATAGCCTTTGCTGATGAGAAAGATAAATTTATTGTTATTTACTTATATGATATCACTATATATTCAATTTTTTATGAAGAACATCTTAAACATCTAAGGATGAATTTTCAGAAATGTAGGAAGTTTGGAATTTCATTGAACCCCAAGAAGTTTAATTTTGGCATTGAAGAGGGAAAGTTTCTTGTTCATATTATTTCAAAGGAGGGAATAAAGATAGATCCCAATAGAGTTGAAGGAATCCTAAAAATTGGCACACCTAGAAGAAAGAAAGAAGTGCAATCTTTCCTAGGGAAATTAATTTTTTTGAGAAGATTCATCCCTAACCTGGCTGAAATCATCAAGCATATTACTAACATGCTCAGAAAGGGAAGTGAGATAAAGTGGACTCATGAAGCCAAAAAAATCTTTGAATATATTAAAGTGGCATTGACCAAAGCCCCAATGTTGGCTAGTCCCAATTTTGCAAAAGACTTTATATTGTTCTCTTTTGCCTCAAAACACACCATTGCTGGTGTTTTATTACAAAAGGATGAATAGAATTTTGAGAGGCATATAGAATACTACAACAATACATTGAGGGATTCTCCATTAAAGTATGATATCATGGAAAAGGAAAAGCAGGCATATGCAATGGTCAAGGCCCTAAAGGAGTTTAGAGTTTATATCTTGCATTCTCATACTGTTACTTATGTGCCTAGAAGTTATGTGAAGGACATTTTGACTTAGCCTGATCTTGAGGGTAAAAGGGGCAAGTGGATAGCTATGCTGTTGGAGTATGAACTTGAGATCAAACCTACAAAGTTGATCAAGGGGCATGGACTTGCAAAGATGATGGAACAATCAAATTGTGAGCTCTTGGGAATAAATTGCCAATTTATCAACAAATTCAGGAGAGGAAAAGGTCCCTGAGGTATCTAAAAAATTCCTTGAATCCCCATGGTATGATGACATTATTTATGTGTTGAGAAATTTGCAGGCTCCTCCTGAATTAAGCAAAACCAAGGCCAAGTTTTTGAAGCTAAAAGCATAAAAAATTTTCATTCTAAACCAAGCTTTGTATTGGAAGGATCCAGGTGGGATGTTACTGAGTTGTTTGTTGGAGGAAGAAGTAGAAAAAAACATCAGAGAATTTCATAAAGGTGATTGTGAAGGGCACCATTATTGGAAAACCACCGTGCACAAAATATTGAGGGCAAGTTTCTATTGGCCTAACATTTTTTATGATGTTTACAAAGAAGTTTCAAGCTGTCATGAATGCCAAATTGTTTATGGAAAGAGGGAACTGTAGTCTTTTCCCTTGAAGCCTATCTTTGTTGAAGCACCTTTTAGACAATGGGGCCTTGATTTCATAGGAGAAGTTTATCCATAGTCCTCAACTCAAAACAAGTGGATACTGATAGCCACATATTACTTCACAAAGTGGATTGAAGCAGTCCTTATAAGGAAAGCCACATATACTGTTATCATTCAATTTTTGGAAAACAATATTTTGTCTAGATTTGGTTGTCCCATCAAAATCATTACAGACAATGCAACAACATTTAAGTCCAAAATGATGGAAAAGTTTTGCATTGATTACAATATAACTCTTGGACATTACACAACTTATTACCCTCAAGGTAATGGGTTGGCTGAGTCATCCAATAAAAAATTGACCATAATTATCAAGAAACTTATTTATGCACTATGGGCTGACATGATTACTACTAAAAGGTCTATTGCTACTTCACCCTTCCATATTGTGTATGGCACAGAGGCAATTTTTCCTACTTCATTAGGATTGCCAGTGATGACATTGCTATAGGAGCAAGATGTTGAACCATATGCCACTCAAAGGAGGACAAATGAACTGATCAATGTTAAGCAAACAAGAGAGAAAGCCTTCAACAAATCTCAACTACACCAAGATAGTTTTAAAAAGGATTTTGATAGACATGCTAAAGAGGATGATTTCAAATTGGGGGATTTGGTGTTGAAATGGGATGCTAGAAATTAAGACAGAGGAAAGCATGGAAAATTTGACCATCTGTGGCTGGGACCTTTCGTAATTCTGGAATACCATGGAAATAATGTCTATCTTCTACATGAACGTAATGGAGATCTCGTTGGTGGAGGACCTGTGAATGGTAGGATTCTCAATAATCACCTCGCTTAATAAAGTTTTCACCCATTTCATTTCATTATATATAACCAATTTTTTTTTTTTCAGTTGAAGCAATTGAAGTCAAATCAACAGAAATTGAAACCCGAAGCGAAGGCCCTAAGTTTATGTTGAGTATAAATTGAGTTGTGTGAACGAAATTTTTTGAATAAGATGTTAATTGATTTAGTTGCATGAGAGAAATAAATTCCAATGGGTGGGCACTTGGCCTTCCGTTCTTTGCTACCTCACTGGGAGGATAACATCCCCAGTTGGAGCCCATGTCAGTCACATTATTTTTTTTTATGTGAAATTAGGATTTCAGAATTTAGCGGGACACTAAGCCAGTTTGGAATCCCGATAAACTAGGGAAGGGGATACATATAGAAGGAAGAGGATAAATTTGGCAGGAGCGCTAAGCTGATGGGGCCTGACGCGTCACAGATCGTGAACTCCAAAGATCGACGGTTGAAGATGATTTCAGGGAAATAAGTTACACGGTGGTTAATTTTAGGAGAGCGGGTCGAAATTTAAACCATGTTTTTTGTTTGGGGATACGTGGCACCACCAATTGCATTTTAGGGTGAAAAGCAAGTTGCCCCAAACCACTTTCTCATGCCCCCGAAAAGTGGAAAAGTATAAAAGGGTAGTTGGTCGTTCATTTTGTTTTATTTTGAATGCTTAGCCTGAAATAAGGATAGATCAAAGGGATAAAAGGAAGCATAAAGAAATTGAAGCATGAGATGCAGACAAAGGATGTAAGAATGGCTCAATTTCAAAAGGAGAATGAAGTCCTGCAAGAGAGAGTAGATAAATTGAAGATGAGGTTAAGAGGCAAAGGCCTGTTACAAGGGGCCAAGCATATCATCTGGGATTCTATAGCTACTGAAGCTGCCAAGTTTAGAGTGTAGTTGAATTTCATTAATTATAAAGACGACATAGCTATCACAGCCAGAAGCAGGTGCACAATTGTGAATGAAACTCTAACAATGAAACCATCAGAATGGGCCCAAAATGCCATAAATCTACTCAACTCCATTCCTACTGTAGATCTTCAGACTATTGGGGTTAAATACAGAACTACATTGATCATCTGGGCTAGGAGGGTTATTGCTAAACATAACATGTTGAAATCAGTTTAAACCAAGGCAACATAGATGGAGCAAAGTGTGCAAGAGTTCAAGGATTTGTTTAAAGAATTGTTTGTTAAAGGCCTTCCACCATTTTGGGATGGCAAAGGAAAACTGTACGATCATGAAGAATACAATGCTCGTTTGACTCAGTGTAGAATGGATCATTCCAAATTCGAAACCCTGGAGAAAAATATGAAAGGAGCTACACTTGTTGAGCATCTGATTACAATCTTTGAAATTCTGAATCAGTTCAAAGTAGTCAAACTTGGGCTACTAGTCATGTCATATGCTTCTTGCATTGACCTAGAAATTTCGATAAAGGAAATGAGGGATTATGATATCCCTTCTTACTTACAATGGAAGAAGATAGTGCGGTTGGGCAGGACAAAATGTAGTTTTCCAGGGTCCAGTAAATGATGTCCAGATGTAGGTAAAGATGGTAGATAACGTGGGAGACTAGAGAAGAACAAGTGGCGAAGATAGAAACAAAAATGCCAGAGGAGCCAAAATCTGGATCATGAAACATTTTCTTGCTAATCATTGTAATCGGTTTCAAAACCGCAACTGTCCCTTGTAATCATTGTAATTGGTTTCAAAACTGTAACTATTCCTTGTAATCGTATCCAAAACCGAAACGTTTCATTTTAATCATTGTAATCAGTTTGAAACCGAAGGAGCTCAACTTGTATAAATATTAGGAATTCTAGATGTATTAGTGTTGGAAGAAGTGCAAGGGCACAATTTTAGCTGTTGGGAACTCGAATGTATATTTCTAAAGTTGAATAGAATACACATGCATATGTATTGAAGTTTCCATGAAAAGGTCCTAATGGTGGTGATCTGAGTTTTTTCTTCTCTCTTTGTATGTATTTCCTGTATTTCTGATTTCCATTGCACTGTCTTCTGTTTAAATTGGATAGTTAAAGTCCCATAATTCATCTTAATATGCTCTTGGCTGAATCAATTTAAACTATGTTAAGTTCTTCCTAACTAAGTCAGAATTCATTTTATTTAATGCTCTTATGCAGTTATATGTTTCTCCTTTCTTCTTTCACTTTGAAAATTACAATTTATAACTCAGATTTATTGCCTCATTTAGCTTTTATCCTCAGGAGAGTTCTACTGACCAGTTAGTGCTTCTATTCATTTTCATAAGTTTGACTCCATAGCCCTAAGTTTCCCTCCCCTTCCTTGCCAACAAAATTATAAAAACCCTTCAAAGCAACAAAACCTAGCCAGTGATTTGTTAAAGAAAAAACATCTATTAATTACCAAGTGACAAGAGAGAGCCCTCTCTGAGCTAAGTAGGCTAGGACCCATCTCTAAAGTTGGTTTGTAGGTTACCTCTGTCATTTGTTTTATCAGTCGAACAAATTACAGAGTGCTAAGAGGAAGAATGCCATGATTCCCTGATTTATAGGATCCAACCTGAAGGAAGCTCTGACTCCCTATGTTCTCCGACTCCAACTGGAAGGAGGCTACAAACCCCTTTCCTTTCCCCATACTGTTGCCTTGAAATATAAGTGTAGACTCAACTTGTCGCTACCATTGATACTGTCACTTCCATTGTAACTGATATATCAACCTATCATTGTCATTGTCACATCAACCCATGACTGTCACTGTAACATCAACCTGTCGCTATCACTATCACATCAACCTATCAACCTGCCAATGTCAATCTATCACCGATACTCAACATCAACTAAACCATATGCACTTACATAGATCATATTCCAATACCACCAAGAACATCTCTCAACCAGATTCCCAACATCACTAAAACATGCCTTTAGTTATGTGCTAAATATGTACTAGGCATGTACCAAGATCACCAAGAAGTGATTCAACATGTATCATACCATCATCAAGATATGTGTCTGAACTTATACCAAAACATCAATGATATGCATCAACCATGTACCAAAACTTGTACCATGTTATGCATCAACCATGTACCAAAATATGCCTCATACATATACCAAAGTATAGTTCAAACCATGTGCCCAATATCCAAGATGCTCCTCAAACCAAAAAATATGCCATAAATAATGTACCATGAGATGTGCCTCAACCATGTACCATATCACTCATGATATGTTTCAATCATGCCATAAACCATGTACCATAAGATGTGCCTCAACCATATCATGTCACCCATGATATGTATCAATCATGTCATAAACCATGTACCATAAGGTATGCCAAAATCAAGTACCATAACATCAATGATGTGCCTAAACCAAGTACCAAAATACGTGCCTCATACATATGTCAACATCACAATGATGTGCCTCTAACATGCATCAACATCACCAAGAAATGTACCTCATACATATGCCAAAGATATGCCTCAAACCATGCACCAAGGATGTGCCTCAAGCATGTGTCAATGTCTCAACAATATACCAAAGACATTCCTCAAGCATGCATCATAAGATCACCAATATATAACCCTAAAAACATGCATATAGACATCCCTGTAACTCTGTATCAGACCCGGTGCATCATCATACCTTGCTCAAAATTTGAACAACCTGGAAAAAGCATCTTTCTCAAATTTCCCTCAGCCTCGCTGGTTAGAGACTAGTCAACTAGCAGTGCCTCGTGGGATGAGTGTCGTACAACACGCGGGGGTGCCTCATGGGACACTTGTAGCCTGACCTGTCGGGGTCAGCTGAACTAGGGTTTTCTTAGAAAAACCCTTTGCACAATTGCAATCCTGAAACATTCTCCTCCTAACTCCTTCATTAACTGAGATTTTTCATCTCATATTTTCCAATAGATCACTTGCTCACTTAGAATATATTCAATCAACTTGTGTGTGTAAATGTACTTATGAGAGACTTCTTGAGGTGTATTTATACTTTTTCAAAGTAACTTCTTTCCCTAGCTTAAGGGCCAACCTATACTTTCTTGTTATAACCACTTTACCCTTAATTAATGACTTGTAACTTCTTGTTGCAACCGTTTAGGGTCTTCTTAACTATTCCTCGGGGATTCCAACTTCAAGAGGGAATATCTCTTCAACCGTGAGGAACTACGTGGCATACCACTTACTATTGGAAATGGCATGATGAGGAATATCCATCTATGAGTGTGTTACATGCATTTTCACTTTCCTTCATCCTCTTTTTCTTTAAACAACTTCAAGCTCCATGACCACACCTTTGGGGCTTCCAGACTTCTCCAAGGGTTGACATCAGTGAAAACCAACTATCCAACAAGTAATGTCAATCATCATTGGTACCCCAATTGTTCATCAAACCTTAAAAGATGATGTCATCATTAAATGAGGGCCAATGTCTGAGATCCAAGGTGCTACATCCAAGGTAGAGGGAACTTCATTTTGTCTCTGTATGGTGTCTAGTTGTCTATTGTTACAACGTCCCTGATCTAGTGAATAATAATCCTTGGGGTACTATGTCTATCCTGTGGGCTCTCAGCCCATTTGTGTGCCATTATGACCAAATATGCTCAAACCAAACCTCCATTGTCCAAGGTTCCAAGGATGTGAGAGTTGATGCATGAGGGTGGTGAGTCTCTGGATGACTCACTACTCTGCATCACACATGCCAAAGTCATGCAATAAAGACACAACATCTTGCGTAGAATCCTAGGATGTCCCTCAAAGGAACATGTCGGGGCCATCCAAAACAAAGTAGAGTATAAGACAAGGTAATCCAACGTTCATAAGAAATATTAGTCCTTAAATCATGTAAAGTAATTTGTTACTTAATATATAAGCCATGTAAATCGTTCACCTCAATATCCCCTTCAAGCATCACACCAGCCCTAGACCTCATATGAGTTGTCAAGTTTGAATGTGGGAGGGCCTTCATCCAAACCTATTAGGTGTGCCAACCTAGACATGAAATAAAATACCTAGGTAGAGGGATAGGTCTCGAGGGAAGCATGAAATAAAGAAACCCTTCAAGAGTAAGTGTGATAGTGATATGGATTAGGGATTACTTCATGGCTTATGGTATCACTGAATCCAATTCTATAAGCACCTTTGTAGAGGGAGTGCTTGCTACTTGAGATACCCTTTCCTCGATACTTTTTTCATTCCGAACCCCTTAATTTCCTTTTGATACCCAATCATTAATTGCAAGTCCTCTTTACATGTTTCAAGCTTTATTCCTTCATTTTTCTTGATGGGATACAATCCTTTATAATTGTGCATTCATTCGCATCAGGACAAGGACGATTACCATTAGAGGGGGTAGAGATCAAGTTGGCATGTGGATTTTATGGTGGCATTTATCATGTATAGCATACACATATAGAGAAACTGCATCAACCTCTGGGCCTTCATCCCCTTCTTCTCATGAGAGAATGGACCATGACCCATTATCGAAGTTTGGTACACTATGAGAGGCTCCAGGATGGAAAGTGTTAAGTATGGTGGGGAATGGAATGTTACCCTTGTGAGCCCTCCCCATTAGTGCCCCTTTTCCTTGGATGGTGACAACACGAGACTAGGGCATAGAAGTTGACCACCAAGGTGAAATAAGGCAACTGACACAATTTCCCAAGCTAGTGATCCATATCCAACTTCAACCAAAGATCCTCATCCACCTATCCAACAAATTAAGCACAACACTTTGCATGAAATACAGAGTAACATATCTTATGGCGACAGTAGCTTACCATCTCCCATACAATGGGTTGCTTGGATGTGATGATCCTTGGTTGATCTATAGTTGTAAAGTTAAATAAGGGGGGATACTGGGCTTCCATCTTTGGAAATAATGATCATCATTATGTTCGGGATCATTGTTTCCATTGTAGGCCAAGAGACATGATCTATTCTAGTTACCCATAGGCATGGGGGGGTGGGGNGGGGGGGGATAACATTATCCTCTAACCAAACCTTCATCATTGTTTCACCCACCTTCTATCCATGAAACTAACCAATTAGGGCTTGAGAATCCAAATGGACCACTTGCATTTCAATATCCTCCCCCAGAACTAGTTTGACTAGGGAATTCCACTTCTTCAAACACTTCTTCATCTTCCTATTACACGTTACCTTCTCCTCACTTCCACAATTCACATTTACACCCTACTATACTTTATCATTTTCCTTTACCTCCTTAGTAAAATCAACCAGTCAAAATCATCCAACCAAAGGATCCCCCATCTTCGCGATATCATTTATAACTCCCTTGGCTTGAGTTAACAATGACTTATGTGGAACATCACTTCCAACAATTCTATAACTAAAGAAGCTCGAGTATTCTGATCTAAATTAGGAACATTAGGATCTACCACCCAAACAATATTATTACCTAATTGATCTTGTTCCACATCACACCTAATAGAAGTGACCTTTCCCTAACCAATGAACTAACTAAAGTCTATTTGTCTAAAGGATAAGAAAATTTCTTGTGAATTAACAAAAGAACCCAAAAGTTTCTTACCTCTGAGATCACCCAAGGCCAAAAACATCCTTTCTAGAACATAACCACATCTAACTGGCTTAAAACTTTGTAATCTATGAAAAGGAGATTGACCCTCTTGAGCTAAAGCTTCCACATAATTAACCTTCAAATGGCAGAGACAAACACCAACAACAAAAAATAAACATGCAACTGATGAGGAGGGATTTTGTAATGAATATCTTGTACTAATATTGACTTTCGAACCTCTTGATCTCTCCACACATAAGATATTTTCCCCTATACTTGCTTGACAATAGAAATTTGAAATTATTTCTTGAGCCGACACCTCTAGCCTAAGACATATAAATTTTAAACTCACTTTCCCTAAGTCACCTAAGTGTCATGAGGTCAATAGATGATTAGGGACCTTTACACTACCAAGTGAAAATGAAGAAGAGCCACCATTTTCGTTAGGGAAACTCTTCTCCATAATGGAGCTTACTATTTAAAACTCACCCTCAAGGTCCAACAATCTACCCCTCTCTACTGAACAATGACTTTGAGTGGGTGAAACAAAGATTTGAATTTTATCCCAAAGATCTTTAGAATAGCCCAAAATCTCTTCATAATGATCCATGGAAACTGCCCCAAGAAAGACTCTAACTTGAAAAACAAACCCTAGCCCCAATTTACAGAAACCCTTAACAATCATATCTATACTAGAGCATAAATCCTTGATAATTTTTAGTTGCTTGTCAAGATACATGGACTCCTTTCCATAAGAACAATATCATCATTTCAAATAAGGAGGATGATGACTATGCCAACTAGAGTTGGGCCAACACAACATGCTGTTTCCAAACAACCCTCTAACTTGTCAATGTATATGCCAAAAAGGGTAGGGGACATGGGAGTGTCTTGCTTAACTCCTATAACACAATTAATTTCTTTGTTCCTAACTTGGCAATAATGATCTTGTACAACCTTATCGTAGTAGCTCTTAGCTCAAAAAGAACTTTTAACTCCTCTAGCCTATTCCAAAGGTTAGATTCGAGACACTATGTCAAAAACTTTTTTAAAGTCAACAAAACAACACATGAGTGCTTGGCAATGATCCTAAACTTAACAAGGTGATCCACATTTGAATATAAAAAGTTATAGTCTAAATATTACAAATAATCAAATATAACTATACAAACTTTTTATTTAAAATAAAATTTTATTTAAGATACAATTTTTAAAGGAAATCAAATTTACTAGTTTTAAAAATTTATTGTTACATTTAAAAGAAATAAATATATTTTAATAAAATTTTATATTTTATTTTTATAATAACTTAAAAAAGAGTTTTAAAAATTTATTGTTACATTTAAAAGAAATAAATATATTTTAATAAAATTTTATATTTTATTTTTATAATAACTTAAAAAAGTGTAGTCTAAATATTATAAAGAACCAAATATAAGTATGCAAAATTTCCATTTAAAATAAAATTTTAAACTAAATCAAATTAATTTTTCTTTTTATATATATTAACGTCCACTGATGGAATTTCACAGTTAAATTGTTTAACACTGATGGAATTTCACAGGTAAATTGTTTATCCTGGGTAGATTTGCTTCTCAAATATAATCAAGAATTCTTTATGATATTGATTAAACCTATCAAAAAGTTATCAAAACTTTCAAATTTGACAAACTTGACCAACTGTTTTTATTTTTAAATCCCAACCATGCTTGTTAAGTGTATCCATTAACAAGCATTACACATTACAGAATCCAATCCTCTTACACATTACAATATCCCATTACACATTTAAATCCAGCAAACAAGTTGTTTTCTTCTGCTCCAAAAGTCTTAGGATGCTATGTATACATTGAATGTTCTGCCCTCTTTGAACTCAGCTTATTCCTCTTCACTGTGCATGGCATGGTCTGCCTGACCGTGCTTTTTCTTCAACGTTGTCAGCTGACAATAGACCAACCGCCAGACATACCAACCTACTAGTGCTGTTGGTACCTACTCTTCCTTTCTTTACTCCAAAACCCAATAGCAGACAAGACACGACAGAACACCAGCATAATCTTTCCATGGCTCAGACTGTTCAGATCTCTCTCACACACATATATATATATCCAGTGCCACCCACCGACATATGAAGAGTTGCTTGCAGGTCGAATCCATCACGTGAAATTCAAATCACAGATTAGCTAAACCGTACAGCACAACAATGACTCCCAAGAGTTCGACAGACTGCGCAGAGGTACGTTAGCTTCAATTTCACGAGGTATTAGCAGTGAACAGAAAAGAAGAGACGTGACAATGGATGTACGTATGTACACATCTTGCACGCCATGGATGTCTATGGTTTTCAAATTACAATTAAAATTAATAGTTTTCAGTGTTAGGAGTGGATAATCCTTATCTCATTGCAGATTTTATCTATCCAACAATCATGGAGAAAAGTCAATCCTTATCTCATTGACTTTTCTTCAACAATCATGAAGTAAAGTCAATGATTGACTTCTTATAACAATGGAGTAAAGTTAATGGTTGACTTTTTATAACAATCATGGACCAAAGTCAACAGTAGACTTTTTGCAACAATTATGGACCAAAGTCAACTGTGAACTTTGTTTTATATCTATTGGATGGACAAACTCTGCAATGCAATTAAGTTACAATTAAAATTAATAGTTTTCTGGTTGGTAATCCTTATCTTCATTTATTCAAGAATTATGGAACAAAATCAATAAAAGTTAATTGTTAACTTTGTTCATAGAATAAAATAAAAAAAAGTCAACTATTCACTTTATCATTTCATTACTAAACCAAATTTCTGCTTAATCATCTCTACAATTTTTATTTTATTTAGCTTAGTTTAAACATTTGATTTTTTGAAGTTTTTATGGGCATATTTTCGGATCAATTTTTACTGAAATCAGGTCAAAATTTGTTGGAACTCCATATTTGAGTGATTGAGTCTGTCTAATTCTAGTACCTTGAGAGTTTTTCATAGTGCCGAATCCATTTATGCATTCAAAAATACAATCTAAAAAACATAAAATGGAGATTTCACCAGGATCTATTTGTTGGATTTCGATGAAAAAGTTAAAAAGTCAGAATGTTTATACAATGCCATTTTATTTTTGTCATTTTTTAATTTGATAATATCAAAATTGTTAAAATCATATCTTTTGTATTTTCAGTGATCTAAATAAAAAACACAAATATACTCTAAAATTATGATAGATTATAGAAAACAAATGTAATAAAAAATTAAAATTTATGTCTTTTAAAAAGAATTAAATAAATATTAAGTATATGTTTTTTTTTTAATGAGTTTGAGGTTTTTGGAAAATATTTTTTTATAAGTTTTGAAACTTCCAATTTTTAGAGTGGACACTCCACCTATCATCAAAGATATTTGAAACTTTAAGATGTTAGAAAAGAGTGATAAAACCTAGTATTTAAAGGAGTGGAAATAATAGTTGAAGAAAAATAATAATAATAAATTAATGAATAGTTAATGAAAAGGGTTGTAAAGACGTTTAAAGATATTAAAACATTAAATTAGGAATATAACTTTTGAGGATAGAAAATGAAATTTGGGAAAATTAAAAATTAAAATATTGAAATGTTAAAATATTAAATTATTAAATCTTTAAAATATAGGAAATAATTAAAGTATTTAAAAATACAAAGGGAGTGTAGAGGAAAAAGGAAATTTAGGGGAGAAGAAACAAATATAGAGATATTAAAGTAATGAACATTAAAATATTGAAATCTAAAAAAATAAAATTATTGAAAAATTAAAATATTGAATTATGTTGGAAGGAAATATGGGCGAAAATAATGAAAGAAGTTGAGACATAGAAATTAGAATAACATAAGGTGAAAAATATTTTGAGGGGGGTAATGTCACTAGAAGGGAGAAATTGAAATTAGGAAATTAATGAAAATAGCGAGATTAGATGTTCAAAGGAAAGTAGTAATAAAGGGGATAAACATTTTTAAATTCAAAGAGGTTCTAGCCTAGGGGAAAGGGGGGCCAAGACAACATAGAAGAAAGAAAAAAGACGAGAAAATAATAGCATAGAGAACCCCTTGAAAGAGTGAAAGAAGTAAATTAATAACCAACTGTAAGAGAAGGAGAGGGGGAGGGGCGG
>JASDQU010229815.1:4517-17143 GCA_032191745.1 Picea mariana | reverse complement strand
AAAATGAAAATGTCTCCTTGGTATATATAGGAGACTAGGAGGTATAATTACAACTAATGGCTTAAAGCCGACATAAATAAAATAACATTACTAATCTAATATGCCCCAATTAAAGGGTAATAAATAACATTACTAATATAATATGCCCCGATTAAGGGGTAATGAGCCAATATTAGGGCTTAACAGTATCCTGGAAGCCTTTCAGAATTCGACAGTCGGGAGAAGTGGAATGCGCTGAGGCATAAAATTTCGAAGGAGATCTACACCGTAGATCGTAGGAAAATAGCCCAATCATTAGATCCATATCTAGGAAGTCAAAGGAAAATCGCTTTGAAGGATTTCTCATGTGGAGTGTGACAAACTCCCGAAGTCTCGAAGTAGATCACAACCGTCTGTTGCAAAGGACATGCATCAAGAGATTGTGTACTTTGGGTGGAAGTACTTCGTGAGGAGGCAAGTGTTGTGAGTTGAAACTCCCGAAGGTCGAAGTGTCGAAGTCACTCATAGTTTTTGATTGTGAAGGAGGACATGCGTCAGTAGATCGTGAACTCCGGAAGAAAGCGCTCCGGGAAAAAGCGAGTGTAGAGGAGTTGAAACTCCCGAAGCATGAAGAGCCAAAGTGGTGAGTCATGATGACGTCACTTGGAGGTGACGTGGAAAAATAGGAGGTGTGCCACGTTTCAGTGGGTTTATAACTCGTGGAAGATTGAGATGGCATTTGGAATGTGACGAGTGTCACCCATTTAAATGGGTGACGTATCAGTCGCTAATATTCCACCATGTAGAATCCTATGTGAGAAGGGTTAGTGGGGCCCGAGGTTACGTAACGTAGTTAAAGTTCGGAGGACCCACAATGGTATTGATCACGATACATCAAGATCAATGACCAGGAGACATTGCGGGGACCCAAGTTGCATGGAAGTTAATTCTCCAAGGCGGTCCCGCAATCCAAACCGTGGTTTCACTGAGGGGTTATGTGTCAGCGTTAGAAGAATTGCGGGATGAAAGACGGGTTACTCCAAACCATCATTGCACGTCCCTGTAATTTGGAAAAGCGTAAGTGATGTGACGTAATGATGTCAACAAAGTGTCATGGAAGTGTTCAGAGATTAATGGTTCGGGGTGTGCAGATGTGAAATCTTCTGAAGTCCCAAAGTCTCGGAACTCAAACGCCTGAGGTTCCACAGTGAGTGTCATCCATAGGATGACGGGTGGACGTGGAATGTTGACCCACCCTACTGCATGAGTTCGGTAACTCGGAACTCAGAGTGACTGTTGTGTTATGCTTGGAAATCTTCCGAAGGCCCGAGTGCACGCTTATTGATATAGCGCTTGGTCACAAACCTACCACCTAAAGATGAAAAAGTTGAAAGGTAAATAATGAAAAACCTACCACTATTCCTTCAAGACTTTCAAGTTGCTATGTGGAAATTCTCCCTAAACTAGGTCTAAGGAATAGGCAGAGTGATAACTCCCTTAAAATATTGATCTACCTTTAATCTACCCCAAAACCATCTAGACTAAGTGATAAGAGAAAGAGGGAAGAGAGGGTTAATGAGTGCACATTCAATCCTTATGGTTGGTGTAGACCTCTTCCACTTATTGTTTCCTCCTAGATCATAGATATCCTCCCAAAGCTGACCTACAAGGGGTTAGGAATACAACAACATATACAATCTCTAATAATCACTTTAAAAGCCTAAATATAGATATAAATGCTCAAATTAAAAAGAACATGTAAACATAGGGTTTTGGGACAAAGATAATCCCTTTTATTCAAATTCAAGATAAAAATGGTTACAACCTTTGTTGGTGACCGCTCTACGAACCAAGTTCGGGCTCATATGTCATGGGTCCAAGTGCATCAATCCCACGCTATATTCTCACAACCAACATACCATCAAGGGAAGGATGAAGGGTTGCATAGGGAGAATCGTTGGAGGGGAAAGTTGAGGCTAAAACGCAGAGCGAGATGCAAATCTTGGGCATTGAAAGGGAAGGGATTTTGGAAGATTTTTCTTATTCTCTTGTTCATGTCTCTAAATGAATCCCAAAGGTATATTTTTATATGATAAAAATATGGTTATGTGGTTTGGCGATGGGCCACAAGGGGTAAAATGGTTAGGAAACCCTCCATAGCCCATAAGCTCTGCTGAATTCTGTGCAATTTTATATTTTTTGCAACTTTTGGAGGTAAACGTAGGATAACTAGCATGCAGCATGCGTGTGTACATGGGATAAATATCATGCAACATACATGTGTATGCAGGCCATTAATGCAGTAGGACATGTACACTATCCAAAAAATATTTTTTAGAAGGAACCCTCATCAGTATTTTTGGAAAAGTATGCAAATGGATGGGCTAATGTCTTGGATGCACATATGTGGCATTTTTGGACTATAACAAATGTCGCCTAATGTGTTAGGTTAGAAGAGCAACCAATGGCTGAAATACATTACAATATCTTCACACAGTTGGAAGGCATGGAGTTGAGTGAGCCCAAGACGAGTTTTCGTGGGCGTCTCATCTACAAAATAATGATAATCTCTACGAGGTGGGCATACCCATGCTCAAGATGAACCAACCATGGCTTCCAATCAAGTACACTGCAGATCCATGTCATATATATAGTAATCATGGCTATATGACTAATGTGTATGCCAATAAAAGTGTAGCCATGAACAATACACAACGGATCTACATCTCAAAATCATCTGAAGATATACAAGTACAATAAGATATGCATCTTCAAGAAACATCGATGCATGTGGCTGGAGATGAGAACTTCATAGCTTGAGAAAAAACTTCAAGATCTTCAAAACTCATGTAGGAGTACAATAGGAGTGTAAGACTCACTACTCTGAGGTATTCGACATGTCGTCAGGGAATGACTAGAGGATCTCGATCATCGGGCACATAACTTCATTGATTCTGAATCCGAACTTGATTGGACTCTCGGGATGGTCGAATCATGAAAGTTAAGAGATAAACTATAGAATGGCCGACTCAGGTTGGATGAAACTTCCCTTGGAAAAGAGCACGAAAAAATGATGAGACTCGGGCAACATATTTTTTACATAATTCTGTGATACAAAAGGCACCACAAACTCTCCATATGTTTGGAAGGGTAACCAAACAGAGGAGGAAACAACTCTATGTAAGGAGAACAACTTCCTAAGGTCATACTAGATCCCAATGCTTGGAGAACAAACAGAAGGATGTGCTTTGTCCAAGGGAGACTATCTTGTTTCCGATAAAAGAGAATGCATATCCCGTCCCCTCTTTTTGGAATATTTAATTTTTTTGTCTTTTTCAATTTTTTAACGAGCTTGAAAAAGAATAAAAGAATGTTACGTTACAATGGAGGAATGGGTGTCGCGGGAAAGAAAACTAGTTCCAAGTGCATGGAACATATTGATGCTCATTGCAAGGAGACATGTGTAGGATAAGGACACTTGGAAAAATTCCTCGATGGGTCAATGTGTCATATCGCAAGAGAAAAAAAGTGCTACAAGGCTTGCATTTAAGGAATGCTTTGAAGGTTCAATTGATAGCAACATGAAGTCGGCATTACGCCAAAGATGCAAGGATGAGACATGCAATGTGATTAAGGATGACACAAAAAGACTCCTTCCATGTGAAGTTTTACGATCCCAGAGAAGGTAAGATTGGTGGTTTTTCACATTTAGGGAGTCTGAAAAAACACTAAAAGAAGACTTCAGAGTGTTCCTTTTTCGTAATTAATCCAGTCGGTTCGAAAAAGGATTAAACTTATACCGAAAGGAATTTTCTTCAAAACCATTTTAACGAGTGTGACCGAGACAAGATCACTCGGCTATCTTTTCAATTCTAAGGAGTCTAAAAAGAACTTAACTATGGACTCACAACCTTTTTCTAAGTTTAGTACCCTTAGCCCTAAAAAGTATAAAATATAACTTAGGATAAATCTCTCGGTGAGACAATCCTCCTGAGGCGTACCTTTTTCCTAGATAATATATTGGCCAGAAAAATGGTTAAACTTATGCCAAAATAGATATTATTTATGTACCAATTAATGAGTGTGAAAGAAACAAGGTCACTCGACGATATTTTCATATTTAGGGAGTATGAAAAGAGCTTAACTGTGTACTCCAAGGGGGTTCATTTTCTGTAGATAATCTCCAAGGCCCAAAAAAGAGATAAACCAAAACCAAGGAGAATGGCCCTTTTTCGAAAATTTAGTCCCTTGGGCCCGAAAAAGGGTTAAACTTATGCCTGAGAATACTCTCCTAGCGAACTGAAGCTCCTAGGGCATACCTTTATTCATAAATTAACCGTCCGGACTGAAAAAGGGATAAACTACCTCCGAACAGATGTGCCTTCAAATTTTAGTTTGACGAGCATGAAGGGCAACAAGATCGCTCAACAATATTTTCCATTTTAGAGAGTCTAAAAAGGTCTTAAAGAAGACTCTAGGGGGGCTTATTTTCTTAAGTAGTCCAAATGAGACCGAAAATGAAAACAATCTCTCGTTAGATGTTGCTTTCAAAGTTTAAGTGAGCTTGAAAGACAATAAACCATGTTCTTAGGGAGTCCCTCAGGTATGAGCCAGAAAAGATGAAGAATAATGGGGCTTCAACACACAGTCATGGAGGGACTAAAAGGACTTCCAAGCCTATGGAAAAAACAAACAGCATGGATGCCAAAATGAAACAAAGGATCTACCTAGGGCATCCATGTAGAGGAAGGCTCTACCACCTAATTACAACACTTATAAAGCAGCATAGAAGGTTGTATATCGTACTTCAGTGGGATTGATCCTATGGCAAAGCGGAAATAGTCAACAACATGCAAGATGCAAGGTGATGAAACATAACCCATATGAAACTGTCGAAAAAAAAAATCATGGGATGATGTGAGTGTAACCCATCTCATAAAAAAACAAACCAAAATAAAAAGTTCATAAGAATGACCCAAATATCTCTCAAAAAGAAACTCATGTACCCACCGAGCCAAGAATAGGGAAAAAGAGGACCAAACTGGGGCAAAAAGAGCCAAAAACGTCTATAAATATGGATAGACAACTCATTTTAACCATTGCAAATTGGAAAATAACCAAAAAGCCAAACAACCAACTTCTTTAAAATGTGAATTCGATGAGCTTCAGTGGATGAAAGATCTTCAAACATGAACCAAGTAAATACAAATGACCTCTCTCATCCTTTTCATTCATCATTTATTGTCTATTTAATTATTTAGAGGATGCACACCCTAGTAAAAAGGTTGGGTCTGCGTGTACACGGGTTGTCCATGCTCATCATGTGTATATACATGGGAAAAGTAACACTTATCCCGCGTACATACGTGATTGTCTTAAAGAAAACCTGCGTACATCTCTTTAAGCTTTCAAAAAATATGAAACAAGGGACTAACCTCACAAAATTTTGTGCAATAGGATGTATATTCACTTGCGAGAGAGAGAACATGAGGAGTTAGATGTCTTGGTAGAGGAGGATCTAGGGGCCATTTCCATGCTAAAACAGTGTGGTATGTGGAAGTTTTTTTAGTGTCCATTCATGAGGGAACAACCCAGGTAACTGAACTGTTTGATAGATTATTTTCACCCAGACGCAGAGGCCTTCATTCTAGAGGGCCAATCATTGACTTCGATGACTGAGGATATATACCTTTTAACCGACCTCTCCAAAAGGGGGGAACCAATTAACTTGAGGACCTTTCCTCCAGGACCACATAACAAAGAAGATTACATTAGCATCTAATGTGAGGTTGACACTGAGAAAGTAGGATCTTGGGTGCCAATTCATAAGATCACAAGCCTCAACCTCCGGATAGTACTTTACATGATTGGGCGGATCACGGTATCTGCAACACTTCATCAAGCTTCACGTGCACAGATGCATTGAGAAGCTCAGTGTTTAGATGCCACCATATTTGACTGGAGCACTACAATGCTCACATATATGGAAAAACAACTGACTGATTGTCGAAGAAGAACAAACAAGAACTTTGGGTTTGAGACTGTGTTGTGTGCTTTATTTTTTGAGAGAGTGTCAAGCCTTAGCCCGCGAGAGATAGTATGAGGCCATATTGCCTCCTTTCTAGCATTATGCAGGTGGGAAGTGTTGTTTCCTCGACAGGGTGCAAAGAGAGTATAGGAGGCATTCAATGACAAATTCTTTGATTGGTGGGCTTGTCAAATTCTTATGATTGAGAACTACTCCTACATAGGGATCAATTTCCTGAGGGATCTTGATATGCCTGTGCCCACTGGAGAGGAGAGCAGAGAGATAGGTACACTTCTTTTAGTTATTTATTTTTAATTTTTTAAGTATTATCCGTATTTATGGTAACGTCAAAGTACTAATTCAATGATCTATTATATACATACGTGGGATCGGTACGGCTAGTGGACTTCGCTAGGATTAGGCGTCATCCTCAAGAAGATGTCAGACCAACAACAGCAAGACGACCAAAAGCCAACGATGTATACCCGCTCTATTTGAGGCTTTATGACCCACGTTTTTACTTATGACATTATTTTTTGGACACAATATTATATATATACATCTTTTTTCCTTATGGATAAAAAAAATTGTACAAATGTATTTACATATGTGTATATGTGTGTGATTTTACTTTTATGTGTGAGAAATATGCCAATCTAATACATGATTATCCAATGTATCAGTTAGTTGATTGTATCTCCTAGGAACATGAATATAAGTAATATAATCAAAGTAGCGTTCTAAGAGACGTACCCTAAGGAATCGTTAGTGAAAGGTAGGATCATAGACACGGTATATTCCATTTAAATGAGACACGACCAGTTGAGCATCTAGATAGACCCAGAGGTGAGAAATACCATGTGACAAGGAATCACACAGTAATTTTGTTATGGCACTATACTCGGAAACATTATTTGTTTCTTTTCCCATACAAATACCTCCAGAAGACATCAACTGACCAAAGGGCATGAAGATCACCCAAGTTGTGGAAGAAAGCCTTCTAGTGTGTCGGCTAGCACCGTTTGCGAACCCAACATAGACCTCAAATTCACTTGACATCTGCCACAGTGAAAAGACACACAATAAAATACATATCCATGGAACAAAAAGACAAAAATGTATAAATAAAATTATACATTATATACAAGAAGTCATGCCCAGGTGATTGATCTAAGCGTAATACTTCTTAAGGTAGATCCCATTTCTAGGCTCCGATAAAGCGTTACCCTCGAAATCAATGAGTTGATAGACTCCCTTTTCTAAAACTTTCTTAACAATGAACGGTCCAAACCACATGGGTTCAAATTTTCCTTCCCCCAAGGGATCTTTATCTTGGTCATTGACCAGGACAAGATCGCCTTCGAAGAAAACTCAAGGGTGGACGGACTGATCATACTATCACTTGACACATTGTTTGTAAGCCTCGTTGTCCAAGGATGCATCTCGATGCTGCTCATCGAGCTACTCAAGATATAGAAGATGCTCTTCAAGTGGAGTAGTCTCAGGCAGTAGTTCCACTTCCAACTTAAGAGAAGGGATTTGGCACTCTATGGGAAATACTGCCTCTAGCCTATAAACGAGTTGGAAAGGAGAAAAATCGGTAGTAGTCTTTACTGAGATTCGATAAGCCCAAAGTGTCGAGTACAACATCAAATTCCAATTCAACTTGGTCGAATTGATCGTCCGTTGAAGAACAGTATTGAGAGACTTATTAACAACCTCCGCTTGACCATTCTCTTATGGATAGTAGGGTGATGAATGTTCTTGCTTAAACCCCAGTTTTGATGTTAACTCAAACATCATATTGTTCTGGAAGTGATGGCCATGGTCTATGACAATCTCCTTCAGAATAATGAACATGGCTACAATCTGGTTAAAAGCGAAAAGTGAAGTCATTTCTCTGTCATTGTTGAATGTCAGCATGGCCTCGACCCACTAAGAGAAGTAGTCTACCTCCAATATTATATAACAATGCCCCCTCCTTGAATCTGAGTGGCATGTAGTAAACTCAATCCTCCACTTGGTGAAGGGACCAACAATAATAACTAGAAACATGGGAGCAGGGTGTGCCCACATCTTCCAAGAGAAGATGTGGCATGGGTGACACTTCTTGACTACCTCTACACAATATTTGATCAATGAGCTCCAAAATTATCTGGCGCAAAGAATCTTCTGGGTTGTTTCCAACCTAGACATGTGACTGCCACATGCTCCAGTGTGACAGACATTCAACACAAGTTTTGTCTCTTCAGGAGTGAGACAATGATGGAGAATGCAATCCACTCCTTGACGATATAAAGTATCATTTATGATAATATAGTTCTGCGCTTGATGGCGTATTCGCTGACGCTCATCGTGAGAAGTAGAAGAAGGGAAATTCAAAGTCTAAAGATACACATGTATATATCCATACCAAGGGTCTGAAGATGCAATAAGGAAAATATCCCCATTGATCAGTGACTCTTCGGGAAAATCATTACCACTCTCGACCAAAAGTTCTGAAATTAGTTCGGCAAAGACCAAGGACTTTTTAGATTTCACTGAAACAAAATCCAAGTCAAATTCTTGTAGGATGAATATCCATCGACTAATTTTACCTTCGATGACCCATCGTGTTAACACATATTGAAAAGGGTTCACGAAAACTATGACGGTTGTTTTGGGAAGTAAGATGTAATGATAGAACCATTGGAATGCATGAACAACTACCAAAGAAAGTTTCTCAACATGAGTGTAGTTGAGTTCTGGTCCTAACAAGCCTCAGCTAAGATAGTAGATAACATGCTCTTTGAGCACATCATCCTCTTGGACCAAGACCATGCCAATAGTAGACTCTACAGTATCCAAATACAACAGGAAATCCTTTCCATAATCTGGAGCAATGAGCATAGGGGTAGACATCACAACATCTTTCAACTCTTTGAAAGAGCGTTGAGCCACTTCATCTCAATATAATGCGACCCGCTTTTTTAAGAGACGCATAAACCCTTTAGTAATATCGGCATAGTTGGCAAAAAAACACTGAAGAAAGTTGGCTTTCCCCTGTATACTTTGAAGCTGGGGGATTGTGCATGGGGGAGGCAATTGAACTATTGCCTCAACCTTCAAAGGATCGACCATGATCCCTTTAGTTGACACGATAAAACCTAACAAGTGACCTAATGCTATGCAAAAAATACACTTATTCGGATTAAGGCTAATCCGATAGTAGTGACACCTCTCAAAGATAAGTCATAAATGGGTGGGATGATCGGATATCTTACGAGAACGTGATGCCAGATCATCGAGATACTCCTTGACCATTTGTTTGAGGTCATGGAAGGAAAACGACATGGCCCACTGAAAAGTGGCTCCGGCATTCTTAAGGCCAAAAGGAATTTTCTTGTATGTGAATGTACCCCAATGACATATAAACACCATTTTGTGTTGTTCCTCGGGCTTGATTTGAATCTAGTTGCACCCAGAAAAAACCATACATAAAAGAAAACACCTCACAACTCACACATTCATCGACATTCTGGTCAATGAACGGGGTTGGAAAATTATCTTTCAGGAAATCTTTGTTCAGATCATGAAATTCCATACACATGCAGATCGTACCTTTCTTTTTGTTGACAGGAACAAGGTTCTACACCCATTCCATCAATTGCACTGGATAGATGAAACCAACCTTGATGAGTTTCTCTACCTCAGCCTTGATCATCAATGCCTTGCGAGGATTGACTGACCGAAGCTTCTGTCAGACAGGATTGACATCAGGGTAAGTTGTGATCTCATGTTCAACTATACGTGGGTCAATTCTTGGCATCTCCTCATAAGACCAGGAAAATACATTGTGAAACTCTTTAAATAATTCAGTATAGATATGAATCTCTTCAAGGGTAAATATTCTCCGACGAAGACGTTTTCCACGACACCAGGAGTTCTAGAAATGTCGATAGGAATTGTTTCATCTATACTTTCCATGTTTCCCTCAGCATAGATTTTTTGCGTGGCCAGAGGGTTAACAGGACAAGGGGAATCTCCATTCACGGTCATAGTGAACTCTCCTACCTCAATTCCCCTCAGCTCGGGTAAGGAATAAGATGTGTGGTGAATATCATCCCAAGGTCTATCTGGCCTAGTCATTGTCTCCAAAATCGCCTTGGCAGAGGGAAAGACTAATTCCAAAGGATCGTGAGTGAAAAGAGAGTATTGAGCCCAAATAGACTCGAGAATGGGATATAGCTACTGTGGGGGAGCCAGATCAGGGTTGGTCGAGGCTTGTTGGACAATAGTATATGCAAACTTAGCAGCTGATAAGGGCATATCCATTCTGGGGTGCCCTACCCCTTCCATCGAAGCCGATGGGGAAGGTAAAATCCACGAGTCGTTAAAATAACTAGTTCTAAAAGAAGTGATTTGAAATATCGCATCCTTCAGCTGGTCGGGGACAACTGAAATAAACTTGACATCATTGGCAGGTGACAGATAATCAAAAGTCCCCATTAAATATGGAAACAATCTGGCACCTAAGTTGACGGTACATGGTTGTAGGTTTTCAATCATCAGGACCGTGTTTGACTCCGATGAAGGGTTAGGACGGGAGAAGGATAATTGATCAACGGTTATGATCTGGTCTTTGTGAGGAAAACATAAGACCCAAAAAATGGTGGATACAACTATTTTCATAGCGTAGGTCCAACTCCTCCCTAACAAATTATTGTAGTCAAGAGGCGCATCGACTACTTCTACCTCGAAACACACGGTTTGTCCCTCCAACTGCATGGGGAAGGAGGGAATTATGCCATGTGGTATAAAAGATCGAACGTCAAATCCAGTTAGAAACGTGGGAGACAGAGACAACTTAGGTTAGCCAATGGCTTTCCAACATGTCAATGACATCATGCAATTCAAGGCACCCTCATCAACCACTATACGGAAAATGTTCTATGTCAGCGATTTCGTGGCATACACCACTACTATGTAAAAAGCGATGTGGTGAGGAAGACGAGGTTTATAATCTAAAGGGTGAAAAACAATCATTCATGAGTTAGTAATCTCGGCCGCTCCTAAGGCAAACAACAATGCTTTCCTCTATGAGGGGAAACTCTAGAGGAATTCCAAAGCATACATTGCACAAGGAGTTTGTGCCAAATCCTCCAGGATGGAGAAATTCTGAGAAGCCCTTGCCTTTGGGTTGTGAGAAGCCTTTTTAAACGCACCCTTAGGGATGTGAGTCATAGTTTCTCCCACAGTCTTCTCAATCTGAAGAGGAGGCGATTTGTTGGAGGCTTCTTTTCCCTTCTCAACAGATTTTGGCATTTTGTAATTATGAGCCCTAGTCTATAGATGGGCATCAATTCTCATCATATAAACATTTGCAACTCCATTATTAGTATTAGATGCGGGGGATCCCTGATTTCCCCCAGACGCATTCGTGGATGAGAAATCTTGAGCCATATTTGGCCCTTGTGGAAAAGGGTTGTGTAAAACGGTAGGTTGTTGTTGTTCCAATATCTTTTGGGCTTCTTCAAGTCGAGGGCATTGGTGATTCAAGTGGTCGTCCATGCAAATCTTACACAGAAACTTCACCTTCCTCTTTTTGTTTTTACCCTCTCCAACATTATTCACAACCTTCTTATCCCCCTTACCCTTCTTGTTTTTAGATTTCCTATTTCCCTCAGATTGTTGGTTACCATTGGGATTCATCGATTTCACACTGTGTACATCTGACGTTTGGGTTATGGGGTAGCCAAACTAGGAGTTTGGTTGGCCACAGTTTGTTCAATCGATAAATGTTGTAACTGATTAGTCAACTGATATTGGGTCTTGCTATGTTTTGAGCCTACTATGCCATCAACGTGAGGCCCAGACTTCTGTCTGGTCTTGTTGAAATTCAATTGTGGTGCATCTAGAAGGATCTCGTACAACATACCGGATTGAGAGTAAATCAACTCCAGTTATTGGGCTCTCATGATAGCTTCTTCTTTGGGAAAAACTCTGGATGTCATGACGTATTTGGATTCACAAGGCACCAAGGACTTTAGGAACCGCTCGAGAAAAAATGTGGGAGGGACCTTAACTTTGATCAAGCTCTTTCGTCGATGCCATTCTTGAATTTGATCTGAGATATGGACGTCTTTTGTTTGCTCGAAGTTGGCCAACAACTTGGTGTCGGCATCATATCTTACCGGTAACTGGAAATGGTTTAATAAAACCATATCCAGGTCGTTAAAGTAAGTGTACTTTGAGCTATCGAGCTTGATATACCACTTCGCGGGACCCCCTATAAGAGTGCATTGAAAAAAACACAATTTAACGAAGTCATCCTTTAACGAGTTGGATGAGCACCATAAATGAAATTCCCTAACATGATCACCTGGATCTTCCCCAAGCTTTCATTCAAACTTATGGATGTCCAAGGGAAACTTAGTCGGCATGGGGGGCCAATGCAGATCATGACAGATCAGGTTGTTCAACAACCTCGACAATTCTGGAAAATGTAGAGTTTCCAATAAAGGTAGTCTAAGTTGTGGTGGATTCAAAGGAAAAGAGGGGCCTACATTTTGACTGGCACCAGGTTGACATGAGAAGTTTTCCTCTTCGCCAGGGTTTTGGTAGAAACCGTGATGGCCCT